>CM074722.1:11436696-11571696 GCA_037306005.1 Rhinophrynus dorsalis
TTTTCCACTCACATCTCCCACCTTCTTATTCACATCACCCCACTCCTTTCCTCTCACATCTTCCACCTTCTTATTCACATCACCGCACTCCTTTCCTCTCACACCTCCCACTTTTCTTCAACATCACCCCACTCCTTTCCACTCACATCTCCCACCTTCTTATTCACATCACCCACTCCTTTCCTCTCACAGCTCCCTCCTTCTTATCACATCACCCCACTCCTATCTCCTCTCCCACCTTCTTATTCACATCACCCCACTCCTTTCCTCTCACATCTCCCTCCTTCTTATTCACTCACCCACTCCTTTCCTTCACTCTCCCTTCTATTCACATCACCCACTCCTTTCCTCTCAACATCTCCCACCTTCTTATTCACATCACCCCACTCCTTTCCTCTCACATCTCCCACCTTCTTATTCACATCACCCACTCCTTTCCTCTCACATCTCCCACCTTCTTATTCACATCACCCACTCCTTTCCTCTCACATCTCCCACCTTCTTATTCACATCACCCCACTCCTTCCTCTCACATCTCCACCTTCTTATTCACATCACCCCACTCCTTTCCTCTCACATCTCCCACCTTCTTATTCACATCACCCCACTCCTTTCCTCTCACATCTCCCCACCTTCTTATTCACATCACCCCACTCCTTTCCACTCACACCTCCCACCTTCTTATTCACAT
Organism: Rhinophrynus dorsalis; assembly: GCA_037306005.1. Taxonomy (NCBI): domain Eukaryota; kingdom Metazoa; phylum Chordata; class Amphibia; order Anura; family Rhinophrynidae; genus Rhinophrynus; species Rhinophrynus dorsalis. Next base: position 11,437,388 of record CM074722.1, read on the forward strand.
CACCCCACTCCTTTCCTCTCACATCTCCACCTTCTTATTCACATCACCCCACTCCTTTCCTCTCACAGCTCCCACCTCTTATTCACAACACCCCTCTCCTTTCCTCTCACATCTCCCACCTTCTTATTCACATCACCACTCCTTTCCTCTCACATCTCCCACCTTCTTATCACATCACCCGCTCCTCTCCTCTCACATCTCCCCACCTTCTTATTCACATCACCCCGCTCCTTTCCTCTCACATCTCCCACCTTCTTATTCACATCACCCCGCTCCTTTCCTCTCACAGCTCCACCGTCTTATTCACATCACCCACTCCTCTCCTCTCACATCTCCCTCCTTCTTATTCACATCACCCCACTCCTTTCCTCTCACATCTCCCCACCTTCTTATTCACATCACCCCGCTCCTTTCCTCTCACAGCTCCCACCGTCTTATTCACATCACCCACTCCTCTCCTCTCACATCTCCCTCCTTCTTATTCACATCACCCCGCTCCTTTCCTCTCACACCTCCCTCCTTCTTATTCATACCACCCGCTCCTTTCCTCTCACATCTCCCCACCTTCTTATTCACATCACCCCGCTCCTTTCCTCTCACACCTCCCTCCTTCTTATTCATACCACCCTGCTCCTTTCCTCTCACATCTCCCTCCTTCTTATTCACATCACCGCACTCCTTTCCTCTCACATCTCCCACCTTCTTATTCACATCACCCCACTCCTTTCCTCTCACACTCCCTCCTTCTTATTCATACCACCCCGCTCCTTTCCTCTCACATCTCCCCTCCTTCTTATTCACATCACCCCGCTCCTTTCCTCTCACATCCCCCACCTTCTATTCACATCACCCGCTCCTTTCCTCTCACATCTCCCCTCCTTCTTATTCACATCACCCCGCTCCTTTCCTCTCACATCTCCCACCTTCTTATTCACATCACCCCACTCCTTTCCTCTCACAGCTCCCTCCTTCTTATTCACATCACCCCACTCCTTTCCACTCACATCTCCCACCTTCTTAGTCACATCACCCCACTCCTTTCCTCCCACAGCTCCCACCGTCTTATTCACATCACCCACTCCTTTCCTCTCACAGCTCCCACTTTCTTATTCACATCACCCCACTCCTTTCCTCTCACAGCTCCCTCCTTCTTATTCACATCACCCCACTCCTTTCCTCTCACATCTCCCACCTTCTTATTCACATCACCCCACTCCTTTCCTCTCACATCTCCCACCTTCTTATTCACATCACCCCACTCCTTTCCACTCATATCTCCCTCCTTCTTATTCACATCACCCCACTCCTTTCCTCTCACATCTCCTTCCTTCTTATTCACATCACCCCACTCCTTTCCTCTCACATCTCCCACCTTCTTATTCACATCACCCCACTCCTTTCCTCTCACATCTCCCACCTTCTTATTCACATCACCCACTCCTTTCCTCTCACAGCTCCCTCCTTCTTATTCACATCACCCCACTCCTTTCCTCTCACAGCTCCCTCCTTCTTATTCACATCACCCCACTCCTTTCCTCTCACATCTCCTTCCTTCTTATTCACATCACCCCACTCCTTTCCTCTCACATCTCCCACCTTCTTATCACATCACCCCACTCCTTTCCTCTCACAGCTCCACCTTCTTATTCACATCACCCCACTCCTTTCCTCTGACATCTCCCACCTTCTTATTCACATCACCCCACTCCTTTCCTCTCACAGCTCCACCTTCTTATCACATCACCCCACTCCTTTCCCTCTCACAGCTCCACCTTCTTATTCACATCACCCCACTCCTTTCCTCTCACATCTCCCACCTTCTTATTCACATCACCCCACTCCTTTCCTCTTACATCTCCCCACCTTCTTATTCACATCACCCCGCTCCTTTCCTCTCACAGCTCCCTCCTTCTTATTCACATCACCCCACTCCTTTCCACTCACATCTCCCACCTTCTTATTCACATCACCCCGCTCCTTTCCTCTCACATCTCCCCACCTTCTTATTCACATCACCCCACTCCTTTCCTCTCACAGCTCCCCACCTTCTTATTCACATCACCCACTCCTTTCCTCTCACAGCTCCCCTCCTTCTTATTCACAACACCCCACTCCTTTCCTCTCACACCTCCCACCTTCTTATTCACATCACCCACTCCTTTCCTCTCACACATCCCACCTTCTTATTCACATCACCCCACTCCTTTCTCTCACATCTCCCACCTTCTTATTCACATCACCCACTCCTTTCTTCTCACATCTCCCACCTTCTTATTCACATCACCCTACTCCTTTCCTCTCACATCTCCCACCTTCTTATTCACATCACCCCGCTCCTGTCCTCTCACACCTCCCACCTTCTTATTCACATCACCCACTCCTTTCTTCTCACATCTCCCACCTTCTTATTCACATCACCCCGCTCCTGTCCTCTCACATCTCCCACCTTCTTATTCACATCACCCCACTCCTTTCCTCTCACATCTCCCACCTTCTTATTCACATCACCCCGCTCCTTTCCACTCACACCTCCCACCTTCTTATTCACATCACCCCACTCCTTTCCTCTCACATCTCCCACCTTCTTATTCTCATCACCCCACTCCTTTCCTCTCACAGCTCCCCTCCTTCTTATTCACATCACCCCGCTCCTTTCCACTCACACCTCCCACCTTCTATTCACATCACCCCGCTCCTTTCCTCTCACAGCTCCCACCTTCTTATTCACATCACCCCACTCCTTTCCACTCACATCTCCCACCTTCTTATTCACATCACCCCGCTCCTTTCCTCTCACATCTCCCCACCTTCTTATTCACATCACCCCACTCCTTTCCTCTCACAGCTCCCCTCCTTCTTATTCACATCACCCCGCTCCTTTCCACTCACACCTCCCACCTTCTTATTCACATCACCCCACTCCTTTCCTCTCACATCCCCCACCTTCTTATTCACATCACCCCGCTCCTTTCCTCTCACATCTCCCCTCCTTCTTATTCACATCACCCCGCTCCTTTCCTCTCACATCTCCCACCTTCTTATTCACATCACCCCACTCCTTTCCTCTCACAGCTCCCTCCTTCTTATTCACATCACCCCACTCCTTTCCACTCACATCTCCCACCTTCTAGTCACATCACCCCACTCCTTTCCTCCCACAGCTCCCACCGTCTTATTCACATCACCCACTCCTTTCCTCTCACAGCTCCCACTTTCTTATTCACATCACCCCACTCCTTTCCTCTCACATCTCCCACCTTCTTATTCACATCACCCCACTCCTTTCCTCTCACATCTCCCACCTTCTTATTCACATCACCCCACTCCTTTCCTCTCACACTTCCCACCTTCTTATTCACATCACCCCACTCCTTTCCTCTCACATCTCCCCACCTTCTTATTCACATCACCCACTCCTTTCCTCTCACATCTCCCACCTTCTTATTCACATCACCCCACTCCTTTCCACTCATATCTCCCTCCTTCTTATTCACATCACCCCACTCCTTTCCTCTCACATCTCCTTCCTTCTTATTCACATCACCCACTCCTTTCCTCTCACATCTCCCACCTTCTTATTCACATCACCCCACTCCTTTCCTCTCACATCTCCCACCTTCTTATTCACATCACCCCACTCCTTTCCTCTCACAGCTCCCTCCTTCTTATTCACATCACCCCACTCCTTTCCTCTCACATCTCCTTCCTTCTTATTCACATCACCCCACTCCTTTCCTCTCACATCTCCCACCTTCTTATTCACATCACCCCACTCCTTTCCTCTCACAGCTCCACCTTCTTATTCACATCACCCCACTCCTTTCCTCTGACATCTCCCACCTTCTTATTCACATCACCCCACTCCTTTCCTCTCACAGCTCAACCTTCTTATTCACATCACCCCACTCCTTTCCTCTCACAGCTCCACCTTCTTATTCACATCACCCCACTCCTTTCCTCTCACATCTCCCACCTTCTTATTCACATCACCCCACTCCTTTCCTCTTACATCTCCCCACCTTCTTATTCACATCACCCCGCTCCTTTCCTCTCACAGCTCCCTCCTTCTTATTCACATCACCCCACTCCTTTCCACTCACATCTCCCACCTTCTTATTCACATCACCCCGCTCCTTTCCTCTCACATCTCCCCACCTTCTTATTCACATCACCCCGCTCCTTTCCTCTCACAGCTCCCCTCCTTCTTATTCACATCACCCCACTCCTTTCCTCTCACACCTCCCACCTTCTTATTCACATCACCCACTCCTTTCCTCTCACACATCCCACCTTCTTATTCACATCACCCACTCCTTTCTTCTCACATCTCCCACCTTCTTATTCACATCACCCCACTCCTTTCCTCTCACATCTCCCACCTTCTTATTCACATCACCCACTCCTTTCCTCTCACATCTCCCACCTTCTTATTCACATCACCCCACTCCTTTCCTCTCACATCTCCCACCTTCTTATTCACATCACCCCGCTCCTTTTTTCTCACATCTCCCACCTTCTTATTCACATCACCCCGCTCCTTTCCTCTCACATCTCCCACCTTCTTATTCACATCACCCACTCCTTTCTTCTCACATCTCCCACCTTCTTATTCACATCACCCTACTCCTTTCCTCTCACATCTCCCACCTTCTTATTCACATCACCCCGCTCCTGTCCTCTCACACCTCCCACCTTCTTATTCACATCACCCCACTCCTTTCTTCTCACATCTCCCACCTTCTTATTCACATCACCCCGCTCCTGTCCTCTCACATCTCCCACCTTCTTATTCACATCACCCCGCTCCTGTCCTCTCACATCTCCCACCTTCTTATTCACATCACCCCACTCCTTTCCTCTCACATCTCCCACCTTCTTATTCACATCACCCCGCTCCTTTCCACTCACACCTCCCACCTTCTTATTCACATCACCCCACTCCTTTCCTCTCACATCTCCCACCTTCTTATTCTCATCACCCCACTCCTTTCCTCTCACAGCTCCCCTCCTTCTTATTCACATCACCCCGCTCCTTTCCACTCACACCTCCCACCTTCTTATTCACATCACCCCGCTCCTTTCCTCTCACAGCTCCCACCTTCTTATTCACATCACCCCACTCCTTTCCACTCACATCTCCCACCTTCTTATTCACATCACCCCGCTCCTTTCCTCTCACATCTCCCCACCTTCTTATTCACATCACCCCACTCCTTTCCTCTCACAGCTCCCCTCCTTCTTATTCACATCACCCCGCTCCTTTCCACTCACACCTCCCACCTTCTTATTCACATCACCCCACTCCTTTCCTCTCACATCTCCCACCTTCTTATTCTCATCACCCCACTCCTTTCCACTCACAGCTCCCTCCTTCTTATTCACATCACCCCACTCCTTTCCTCTCACAGCTCCCTCCTTCTTATTCACATCACCCCACTCCTTTCCACTCACATCTCCCACCTTCTTATTCACATCACCCCACTCCTTTTCTCTCACATCTCCCACCTTCTTATTCACATCACCCCGCTCCTTTCCTCTCACAGCTCCCACCTTCTTATTCACATCACCCCGCTCCTTTCCTCTCACATCTCCCACCTTCTTATTCACATCACCCCACTCCTTTCCTCTCACAGCTCCCTCCTTCTTATTCACATCACCCCACTCCTTTCCTCTCACATCTCCCACCTTCTTATTCACATCACCCACTCCTTTCCTCTCACATCTCCCACCTTCTTATTCACATCACCCCACTCCTTTCCTCTCACAGCTCCCTCCTTCTTATTCACATCACCCCACTCCTTTCCTCTCACAGCTCCCTCCTTCTTATTCACATCACCCCACTCCTTTCCACTCACAGCTCCCACCTTCTTATTCACATCACCCCACTCCTTTCCTCTCACAGCTCCCACTTTCTTATTCACATCGCCCTACTCCTTTCCTCTCACAGCTCCCACCTTCTTATTCACATCACCCACTCACCCGACCCCTGAGACTCCCTCGCCTGCAGCAACTCCGTCTGTAACTTAGCTGATCTCCCACTACGGCTGCCGGTGCGCCGTTCTAGTAATACAGAGCGCTGGGAGATGATGACATCTAGGAATACAGAGCGCTGGGAGATGACATCATCTCCCAGCCTCTGCATTACTAGCAGTGCGCGGGAGCTTCAGATCTAGAGATCTGTGCCGAAGGAGGCACAGATCTGTCAAGCCACACCGCTAGATCACCAGGGCCTGGAGGTAGGGCCAGGGGTATTGTGGAAGGGGCAATGTGGAGATGAAGGGGAAATGTGGAGATGAAGGGTAAATGTGGAGATGGGGGCATTGTGGAAGGGGCAATGTGGAGATTGAGGGGCAATTTGGAGATTGGGGGGCAATGTGGAGGTGGCCAGTGTGGTTGAGGGGGCCAATGTGGTCGCGGGGGGCCCATGGCAATTCCTGCACCAGGGCCGTTGGCTTCTAGTTACGCCTCTGGCAGTGTTTAATCACAGTGGAGAGTGAGGCAGATGCTACCAGCTGAGGATAATGGGAGTTTGAATCAAGGTCTGTCCAAGGATGATAGGAGTGTGTGTGATGCTGCAAAGAATGCAACTCAATAGTCTAGTGTGTGTGTGTGTGTGTGTGTGTGTGTGTGTGTGTGTGTGTGTGTGTGTGTGTGTGTGTGTGTGTGTTGCGAGTGTGTATGTCGGCCATGTTTAATTTTCTTTTGAGCCGGGATACTTAGGGAGGGGCAAGTCCATGCAGAGATTTTCATAGGAGTACGCAGGGTCCTTTGTCCCCTGCCTACTCCTGTGAAAATCACGCCGCCCTGTATCTCCAGGACTGGCAGTAGAAAGGAAACATTAATATCCCTCCTTACTGCCACCCCTGGGTGTGTGCATCTCCTGAGGAGACATAAATGATGTCATTGGGCATTCTGTATATGTGTGTCTCCTGAGAGACATAAAATAGGCAATGAGGCTCTTTGTTTTATATATATATATATATATATATATATATATATATATATATATATATATATATATAGATATACACACACACAAAACCATTTTCAGTTCTAGGTTTAACACAAGAAGAGGTTAAGGGAAGATTGGATCAAGGGCTCTGTGGAATACCCCTCTGGCACTCAAAGGGTTAAAGACTCCACTGGCTCAGTCCCACAAGACCGGTGAGTTTAACTGTGGTAGTGGGGAAATTGTTTGAATGCAGAATAAGCAGTTATATTGAGGAGGATTACAGTACAAAAAACTAAACAATTAGTGGGAATTTTGAGAAATAGGGGCTCGATCCAATGTTGGCGTTAAAACCAACGTGAAGAAAAAAACTGCCTTCGCTCCTTAAGCAAGACCAGGTAACGTGAGATTCAAATCTTCCTTACCCAGAAAGCCTAAGGAGCGATAACCAACAAAATACACGTTAACCTTAAACCTGCGTCGCATAGAAAATCTTACCTAAAACACACGATAAAATGTTACCTAGCACCACAGCCAATCACAGCACTGCAAACTATCAAGTTCAGTCAGAAATCCAAAACCCACGTCTCCAGTTCTGAATAGCTTTCTCTGTGCTTCCCTACCCAGCCACTAGGGGAACACAGAGAAGGCTTTCAGCACCATGGACAGCTTTGAATGCCATAGGGATGTGCACTGCTCACCCCTGTGGCATTCAAAGGGTTAAAATCAATAAACTAGTACACCAAGCACTACACAATGCCCCCTTCCACATCCCCCCCTTAGTATGTCACATATATTGCATATATGGGACATACTAACCCCATCCACCTCATGGACTTCCATGTAGTGGACAAATCTGCCTTTTATTCCACAATTAACCCTTTGAGTACCAGAGAGGTAGGAAAGCATTGCTTAGCATGTTTCTACCCCTCTGGTACCCAAAGGGTTAATAGGCAACGTATGGACTACATACCTTGCCTATATATATATGTGTGTGTTTGTGTGTTTTTGAAACTTTTTTTTAATTAAAATAGTATTATTAGACAGTTTAACTTACATCTCATTCATTGTTAACCCCCTACCTCCTGTGTCCCATTGCTATTAGTACTTTGCTCCACTCTTCTCAAACTGAGAGTGGAGCAAAAGTACTAAAAGCAAAGGGACACAGTAAGTATGGCATCATTAATGGTTGAGATCTAAGTTAACCCTTTGGGTGCCAGAGTGGTTCGCAACGCATTGCAAAGCAATGCGTTGAGTACCAATCTGGCACTCAAAGGGTTAACATACAACTGAGGAGCAGCCTGCACTGTGAATGCAGGGCTTCCCTCAGTTTTAATTATACATTCGTTATTTTGTATTAATTAATTTATTTGTCCATTTATTTTAACTTAAAAATCATGTATTTATTTCCTTGCTGCGGGCGGCTGTGAAGCCCGCAGCATAATAACCCTGTGCATAGAGGCATTGTCCGACAGCGGAGGAGGGGACAGAGACATTGGAGGAGCGGGTGGTAGGCTTGTACTTGCTGCCCGCTTCCTCCAATACCTCTCCTGTAGCGGTGGCATTGTGCCAGGCTGCCTGATCGCCTTGTGCAATTCGTCCCTTTGCACAAGGCGTTGTACAACGTTGTACAACGCCTTGTGCAAAGAGGGACGAATTGCACAAGGCGATCAGGCAGCCTGGCACAATGCCACCGCTACAGGAGAGGTATTGGAGGAAGCGGGCAGCAAGTACAAGCCTACCACCCGCTTCCTCCAATGTCTCTGTCCCCTCCTCCGCTGTCGACAATGCCTCTATGCACAGGGGTTTATTATGCTGCGGGCTTCACAGCCGCCCGCAGCAAGGAAATAAATACATGATTTTTAAGTAAAAATAAATGACCAAATAAATTAATTAATACAAAATAACGAATGTATAATTAAAACTGAGGGAAGCCTGCATTCACAGTGCAGGCTGCTCCCTCAGTTGTATGTTAACCCTTTGAGTGCCAGATGGTACTCAACGCATTGCTTTGCAATGCGTTGCGAACCCACTCTGGCACCAAAGGGTTAACTTAGATCTCAACCATTAATGATGCCATACTTACTGTGTCCCTTTGCTTTTAGTACTTTTGCTCCACTCTCAGTTTGAGGAAGAGTGGAGCAAAAGTACTAATAGCAATGGGACACAGGAGGTAGGGGGTTAACAATGAATGAGATGTAGTTAAACTGTCTAATAATACTATTTTAATTAAAAAAAAGTTTCAAAAACACACACACACACACATATATATATATATATATATATAGGCAAGGTATGTAGTCCATACGTTGCCTATTAACCCTTTGGGTACCAGAGGGGTAGGAAACATGCTAAGCAATGCTTTCCTACCTCTCTGGTACTCAAAGGGTTAATTGTGGAATAAAAGGCAGATTTGTCCACTACATGGAAGTCCATGAGGTGGATGGGGTTAGTATGTCCCATATATGCAATATATGTGACATACTAAGGGGGGATGTGGAAGGGGGCATTGTGTAGTGCTTGGTGTACTAGTTTTATTGATTTTACCCTTTGAATGCCACAGGGGTGAGCAGTGCACATCCCTATGGCATTCAAAGCTGTCCATGGTGCTGAAAGCCTTCTCTGTGTTCCCCTAGTGGCTGGTAGGGAAAAGCACAGAGAATGCTGTTCAGAACTGGAGACGTTGGTTTTCTACTCTTACTTGTGGACTGTACTCCAAAAAAAATAGGCGTTAGATTTCTGGAGAGAAATGTTGCAATTTAACGCGAGTTAGCCCTAACTCCACATTTGAATAGCTTTTGGCGTCCTTTGTACATTATCCTCTATGGGTGAGATCTTGCTGTTCTGGCGACGGGCGATGTCTGTTTCAGAACTGGTGTCGCTTGTTTCTAGTAGAACATTTGCATTGCTCAATTGACGTTAAAACCAGCGTCTCCAGTTTTTTCTGGCGACGCCAACATTTGGATCGAGCCTAGATCTTGCCAAACAAAATCTTTTGAGCTTCTATGAAGGAGTACAAACCTAGATAAGTTCAGATAGTAGATGCATATCTCTATTCTGCAAATGAATTTGAATCCGTACCAACCAGGACGCTGGCCTACAAAATAGTAAATTGATCTTTCTAGGGGATAGCCTTTGTAATTGGATAGAAAACTGGTTGAACCATAGGGAACAATGTGCTATTGTAAATGGAATATTCTCAAATACAGTTAACATTTTTGTGTGCCAGTGCATTGGATACCTTACTGGTACTCAAAGGGTTAAAGCTGAGAGTGGAGTACCTCAGGATTCAGTACTTGGTCCACTGTTTTTTAAATTGAAACTAAATTATGCACAATAATAAACTCTAATGAACTCAGTACAGGTTGCCTGTTCTTCACAAAAAGATTTACTTATACATTACATTACATGAAATGTCAGATTGCCCAAACAAATAGAAACGAGGCTTACTGTTGGAAAGTGTAAAGCTATACATTTGGGAATAAAAAATAGGCATGTTCATTATTAATTTAGTAGGCACATAATTAGAACTTGTTGTTGGTAAGGCCTCATCTGCAATATTCTAAAATTGGAGAAACAGCACCAAATTAATGAAGGGAATGTAGGAATTGAAGTACGAAGAATTCCCAGCCAAATTTACTCAAGAGAAAAGTGATCTTGTCACATTGTACAAGAATCTGCGAAATTAATACAAGGATCTCATTAGGGAACTTTTGATTCCATGGCCTGATCTTACTGTCAGACTCGACAGTTAATAAAAGGCTGTGTTCTGTTCTGCGGTGCCATCAACACTACAATGTGACTTGCTGTCATGTTCCAGTGTTCTTAAATAGTTTCTTAATACTGCTGCTGGTGGTGGAACTTTTTATGTCAGTTTCACAAACTCCTCCTCAGAGGAAGAATCATCATCATTTATTGCACATGATGCAGCAATCAATTCCTACTCCTTTCCCCCTACCCATGCCCCTAGTACATTTAATGGACATTGTCAAAGTAGTGTGTATATTACCAGTAACTTACAAAACAGAACTGTTTGCATATGATATTTTGCCCTATGTTAAATAGTGTATTATATACGTCTCTGTCTCTACTATGTGTCATGGTTGGCTTCAGTCATAGCTCATGTCAGGGCACCTGCCTGTCTCTGTCACCTATTAGAACAAATTTTCCCTATCTGTCAAATGCAAGTGCAACTACTCCCCATCTTTGTTTGTCTATCTGCCTGTAGCTAGTATCAAGAAGATTTCAGCAGCTGTTTTCTCTCTCTCTCTCTCTCTCTCTCTCTTTCCCAAAGTCACCTCAGTCTTAATTTCTACAGTACAGGAAGAGGACAGGCCTTATTCAATATCCTGGTCCCTCTTCTTCTGTTGTAGGAGTCACTGTCATTTGTGCTTGTCTGTCTGTCATTTGAGTGTCAGTCTGCAAATTATTCTGTCAGTCAGTCACAGAGGCATATCCAGCACAGGACATACTTTGGAAAACCTACCTGTCTCTTTTCAACAAACAAGATTTTGTTTTTTTGGGGGGGCAAATTTCCTTTCACCCTTCACTCTATCCTAGAATTACCAGACTCCCCAAACAGACAAAAAAAAACCTACCCACAAGACTTCCAAACCTTAACTCCAACTTCTCTCTCTGTCTCTCTGTCTGTCTCTCTCCCTCCCTCCTTTTATACTGTCTTGTGGGAACAGAAGGGAAACTTTCCATGTGTGTTGTTCATTCTTAACACTCATTTCAATTCAATGATCAAGGTGGATAAAAGCAAAAAAGCTGCCCTTTTTTGTGAAAAATTGCCCACACATCGAGAAGTGCCACTTTTCACCTCTTCTGCTTTTGAGGCAAAATATCTGCCCATCCCTAATTAAATGTAGATAAACCAAAGGCAGTCAATCTTAAAATTCCAAAACTCAGTAAAGGAAAATACATATCTCGGATTATTAAGACTTTACATTTTTTTTAAAAAAAATACATTAAATTGTTTAGTGAAACATTACTTCAACAAATTTTGGATTGTTAACAACATTATCTAAATGTGTACCTCATGGATCAAATAAATTGATATTGTAAAAATAATCTTATTCCCTTGTCTGTAACACCCGTTCCATACAGCGCAGGTCAGTCTGTTAGCAACAACAACACTCCTGCACAAAACAGGATCTTCAAGTTTAACAAAGATTGTAAAGAACCTCGCATTGATATGTCAACAGTGTCTCACTTACTACACCTATCCCAGCCCAACCTGAAATTGTATTCCAAACATGCACAACTTTATTAAAATAGCATCCAACATTAGCATTGTAGTGATTGGTATATTTTTCTAAAGGTAGCAAAGGTTTAAGACTATAAATATAAAATCTGAGATTTAAAAAAATTATTAATAAAAATTAAAAAGTCATTTCAGACATTCCCACTTTGTATGGCTGACTTTAAACCAGTATTTTTTTAGTATGTGTTTTAATGTAAATTTAATTACTTAAAGTGGAACTTTAATCTATGACTAAGTCGCCATGCATTCATTAAGCGCATGGCGTCTAGCAGAGTCTAAAGAAATCCTTGCCATCTGGAGACTGACAGACAGGTTAATGTGGTCTGCGCGCCTTTGCTGTCAGTCCCTTCCGGTAACCATGTGGTACGCTGCAATGATACTCAGTGGAGACCAGGACTGATGGTGCAGGCACACAGACAAGATATCTGTGCTGTAGCCTGGGTTCCGGTCTCCAAACAGCAAAGATTTCTTTATAATCTACAATTTTTTAAAGATAAGAGATGGATTTCCAAGCTAGTCGCCATGTGCTTAATGAATGCATGGCAACTTAGTAATAGCTTAAAGTTCCACTTTAATATAATATGCTGGAATGAAAAAGTTCAGCTGAGTCAATCAAAGCCAGTTTACTCCATAAGAGGCACACTTTGCAGGCACACTTTGTAGACCGTTCCAATGAAGTATTAATGTTTTACTGAGTAGAGACAGGCAGGTAATACAAATTTCTTCCAGAGATGGGTGTTCTCTCTGTTATAGGAGTCTGGGGGAATGTGAAGGGAGACTTATCCCAAATATCCCCAATTTTTTTTTACTGAGAGGAGACAGGCAGATGATACAAGTTCCTTTCTGAACTGGCTGAGCCCCTGTCACTGATATACTTTGCAGACTGACACCCATGAGACAGACAAGTACAACTGACACTGACATCTACAACAGCCATAAGAAGAGGTTCCAGCATATTGAATACGATCTTGCAAAAAAACATGCCCTGAAAAAAAAAATGCACTACTGACCTACAGCCAGAGTGCTAGATGGTGGTGGCAAACCACCAACGCAAACATTATGCTACCCAGTCCAGTCATAACCAACACTAGTAACATTCTGATATTTATTACTGATGTAATTCCTGCTGCTTAGTTGTATAAGCATCAGGAAGAATAGGCTTCCACAAAGGACTGGGATCATCAGCATTGACATGAGACAAGCATTGGTACAATGATGATGCGTCCACTTGTCACTAGCCCTAGTGCTGCTGAGTCACCAACAATGGCCCAACAAGCCTCTACCACTTCAGGTGCAGGAATCTTGCCAATTTTGCATCTCTTCTTGCATCTCTTGTAAAATCATGAGTGTACTGGAATATTATTATTATTTACTTTGAGAACAGGAAGATACTGTGCCTTATCATTGACAACTGCAATGTGTGCAGTATGTGGAAACATTGTGAAATAGGGGAAAGACTGGGAAGAATTACAACTGACAGATCCACTCTCATATTGAGCAACAGGCACAACTGCAACCACCACATTGATATTTATGCCAGTAATGTTGCACCGTCCCCCAAGAAATCCGGTATTGTTGTCACTATGGCCTTTGTCCGCTCCACTAAGGACGTGCGATGACAACAAGACATAATAAAAATAATGAATCCTTCCTGCCATCAGCCTGGCATATCCATCGGGATGCAATCTCTGTAGAAGCTCATTCAATTGATATGCACTACATCACCATGTGTGGTCAGTAATGTGCAGTGGGCGGAGGCAGACTGCCAGATTCTCACATCTACAGACTTTATATTGGGTACATTTTCCCACACCCAGAACCTAGCACAAGAAGACAGAGGTGTTACGCTTATCATTGAACTTCCAGGCTGGTGGGACGCTCTTCTTGTCTTCTGTGATTTTCGCCCCTGTTCTTTGTGCCCTTGGGGAGGGACAAGGGGCACAGTCACATTCAGTTTTCTGTTTTTGGGTCTTGTATTTCACATGCTTTACATACACGTCAGGGTGTTTATATTGCATTTGCATACTGAGAGAAGATGCTCCATCCTTTCCCTGTTTCACTACATTATTGCACACTGTACAAAGTGCATTTGCTGACCCATGAGGGTAAGGTGGAGAAGAATGGTCTTCTTCTTCTACAGATGCACCTGCAATGGCTGGGACAGGTGCTGCTGCGGTTGTTGCCTCAGTGACAGAGCTACTGATAGGACCAGGAGTAGTGTGAAGTGGCACAACATCTACCTTTCCTAGTCCCAGATCACTGTTGTTACTATCCAGTCCCATGTTTGCCTTGGAGGAAACTGGCACTCTAGCTCATCCTGCTGCTGGGACAGATGTCCATCTGTTTCTGACAACAGGAATTAATGCCATAATGTCACTGCTAGTATTGGTGGTGATGCTCATTCCCAACTGCATCTCAGTCTCCCATACTAATTCACTTTCAGCCAAGAACTCTTTCATGGTCTTTTCTACACAACGAACTCCAAATCTCTCTGACTTATCGTTCCCACCACCACCATTCACATTTGTCATCATCTCAGAATGCACACTAACATCAGCAGCAGACACAGTCAGCTGAAGAGTGCTGCTTCTATACTCTAGTAACCCCCTTTTTAGATGTTTCCCCATATCACATGTGTAGGTGGAAGTGGGCACGCAATGCTACTCCTGGATTCCTCCAACTCTGCTTCTGCGCAAGCCCTTAGCCCTCCAACTTCACCTACTCATACTGTGCAAGCAAGAACACTAAACAACTTTCATTTTTTTCTTTTACTCTCTCACTATCTATCTGCTTACTCTCATATTCCCTCCTGTTCTTCAACATGCCGCATTGAGGGTTTTTATATTATGGGAGAACTGTCACCACTATAGAAAACAGAGGTGGAACAGTGGAACTGTTCTCATGGGGAAATCTGTGGTGTTAGTAAAATGGAAGAAATTCTATGAGTTCTGCAATGGTTGGGAATTCCTGAAAAAAAAAAAAAAAAAAAAAAGCAGCAAGTCATTAATTTTCCTTGATATTCCATCAGGAACAAGATGGGACTTCCCCCCCCCCCCCCATTCCTAATCAGGACCTTCCTGATGTGCCACCCCCTGTTATTGCTCACCCAACCCACCCAACGTCCATTGCTACCATTATTCATAGGCTGTACAAACTGAAACGTAAGGAAGATTTTTTGACATCCAGTTCCCAATGAACAACCCAGCGTCCATAATGGAAAAGTTACGCACCAATTGCAGAATAGAATTCAAGCCCCATAATGCCCTTCAACTTACACCTCATAGCACTTGTTCCTTCTGTGTCCCACCTACCTTCCTCTAAACCAGCATTTCTCAACCTGTGGGTCGCGACCCCATCGGGGGTCGAATGATGATTTGCCAGGGGTCGTCTAAAACCAGGGCTCCACTAGCAGGGGTTTCATTTAGACGCCCCCAGCCGCTTGGGTAGCTTGCCCAAGTTGCAAACCGGAAGTATGTTTGTTACGGAAGGACTGGGGCCCGTGGGGGCAATGTGAGGGCAATATGGAGATGAGGGGGCAAGTTGGAGCTGATGAGGCAATATGGAGCTGATGGGGGCAATATGGAGATGATGGGGCAATATGAAGCTGAAGGGGGCAAGTTGGAGCTGATAGTGGGCAAGTTGGAGATGATGGGGGCAATATAGAAATAATGGGGCAATATGGAGCTGATGGGCGCAATATGGAGCTGATGGGGGCAAGTTGGAGCTGATCAGGGCAAGCTGGAGCTGATGGGGGGCAATGTGAGGGCAATATGGAGATGAGGGGGCAATATGGAGCTGATGGGGGCAAGTTGGAGCTGATCAGGGCAAGTTGGAGCCGATGGGGGGCAATGAGAGGGTAATATGATGATGATGTGGGGGGGAATGTGTGTACATGCATGCAACAGTAATAGAGACAAAGACACATTCAACAGATATACACACATATAGACAATTCTCACACACATGCACTGACATACACAGAGTGGGATAGACACACTCATACATGCAATGATACACACACACATACATGTATAGAGAGAGACAATCTTGACGTGAGCCATATATATTTATTTTGGGCGGGGGGAAATCTTGGGTGAGTTCCCACACTTCTTTTCCCAGGACTTGACCCCTGCCTAAAACCATCAGAAAATTGTGTTTTTGTAACATAACAGTAGCAAAATTACAGCGATAAAGGAGCAACGAAAATAATTTTTCTGTTAGGGGTCCCCACAACTTGGGAAATTTTATCAAAGGGTCACGGCACTAGAAAGGTTGAGAACCACTGCTCTAAACTGTAAGCACTCACCAGTAGGGGGCCCTCTGATAATTTTGTTTTCTATGTTCCATTACTACTGTTTAATGTTTATTCCCTATTGTACAGAGCTTCAAAATAATTTAGCGATACATAAATAAATGATAAAGGATAACACATACTCACCCCCTGCCTCTGACCTAAGCAGGGAGGAATACAATGGTGGAAATGTACTAAGGGGTGATAAAGAGGAGATAACTTCTCCAGTGATATAATTTCTCCAATTCCTATGTTATTCTATGGAGACAACTTCAGAGATCTTAGTACATAGGCTCCATTGAATAACATAGGAACTGGAAAGTGATATCACTGGAGAAGTCATCTCCGCTTTATCACCGCTTAGTGCATAAGTCCCAGGGTCTTTTAAAGCGACCCTATCACATTTCTAATAGCTTTGCCTATTAATTAAAAAATGTAAAGGTTACATCATGTTTATATCATTTTTTTTTGTAAGATGCAGTGTTCTTTGTATTAGTTGAAGTGAGGGCTGTGTTAAAGGGATAGTAATGTTTCACAAAAACAGCAGCTCTAATTAATATTCATAGTATCTGGACTTTGGAGAGTGTTATTTCAATTCTGTCAGAGTTGTAGTACAAGAGTAAATGAATGATAAAGTATCCCCCTCCCGCCCCTTTTACCTAGTGTAAGCCGCCTCCCCTCAGATGTGGAATCTGGTCTCTTGACCGGACAGGTCACAGCAAGGGACAATCTTCTTACTGTGAGAACAATGTAAATCCTGCCCCCATGACAGATTTTTCAGGTTTTCCCTTATGCTCACTGAAGATTGTCCCTCTCTGCGATCCATCCAGACAGTCTTGCTGCTCTGAGGTGAGCAGTGTTACATCAGTAAAAGGGGCTGGTGGGGGATACTTTATCATTCAATTACTCCTGAACTACAACTCTGACAGAACTGAAATAACACTCTCCATGTCCCAAATACTATGAAGATTAACTGGAGCTGCTTTTATTATGAAACATTACTATCCCTTTAACCCTTTGCGTGCCAAAGGGGTATCTAACGCATTGCAAAGCAATGCGTCGGATACCCCTCTGGCACGAAAAAGGTTAATTTACTTGCCTTATACTGCTGTAGACCAGAGGACAGTCCTGGACTTACCCTGACCCCATTGTGCCTCTGCATACCCACATTCCCTTGCACCCGGTCATTGCTGTACTCTGTGTTCCCTGCACAGAACTCTCCTCCCTCCTTACATTAAAGTCAGAGACGCTGATGTACAATAAAGGACGGCAGCAGTTCTAGGTCACACTAACTGCCCCATAGCAGTGAACAATTACCAAAATCCACAGTCCATTAAATGGGGCTTTAAAGGGATAGTAATGTTTCAAAATAAATGCAGCTCAGATTATTCTTTATAGTATCTGTGCCATGTAGAGCGTTATTATCATTTTCTAAGATGTGTAGTTCCAGAGTAATTGAGGAGCGGGCAGTCTCTACTGCGCATGACTTTTTCGTTACGCACGTTTTAGTGAATTATTATATAGGATAGTTTTTGGGCCATGTAGAGCTTTATTATCATTCTCTATGATGTGTAGTTGAGTAATTGAATGATAAAGTATCCCCCTCCCGCCCCTTTTACCTATGTAAAGCTGCTCAGCAAGACCGTCTGGATGGATCACAGCGAGGGACAATCTTCTGTTAGCATAAGGAAAAACCATCCCCTCTCCTTCAAGGGGCGGGGTTTTCATTGTTCTCACAGTAAGAAGATTGTCACTTGCTGCGATCTGTCCGGTCAAGCGACCAGATTCTACATCAGAGGTGAGGCGGTTTACAGTAGTTAAAAGGGGAGGGAGTGGGGCAATTTATGATTCAATTACTCAACTACACATCATAGAGAATGATAATGCTCTACATGGCCCAAAAACTATCCTATATAATAATTCGCTAAAACGTGTGTAACGACGCAGTCATGCGCAGTAGAGACTGCTGAGCGTGCTGCAGTCATGTTCAGTACAGACTGCCCGCGCCTAGGCTGATACAGAGCTGGACGCTC
Organism: Rhinophrynus dorsalis; assembly: GCA_037306005.1. Lineage (NCBI taxonomy): Eukaryota > Metazoa > Chordata > Amphibia > Anura > Rhinophrynidae > Rhinophrynus > Rhinophrynus dorsalis. Next base: position 11,455,927 of record CM074722.1, read on the forward strand.
CTTTGGAGCATCCAGCTCTGTATCAGCCGCGGCGCGGGCAGTCTCTACTGCGTATGACTGCCCTGCAACCGGCTGGCAGTGGCACTGTGGCCCGTGTAACGGCCTCTTCAACTAGTTCAAAGATAATCAGAGAGGCCAAGTACAACTGAAGCCAGATTCTCAAAGAGGGTAAAGCTACATCTTGTTGGACTATGCCATTATTGATTGGTTTCTCACATCCAGCCTAAATGTCATTTACAGTGGTAGGGGGTCAGTGAAAGACCTAGCATGCTCAGTTGAGATTTTATATGAGTGATATAATGAAATCCACTATAAACTCTGCTCTAGACCTACCCACAGTGTGGAGTGTAGTATTGTAATGAACCTCTGATGCTGAATTCTAGTAAACAATAAATGGAGCTGAATTTATTTTGAAACATTACTATCCCTTTAACCCCTTAAGAACCCTTGACGTACCAGGACAGTCACGGTCCTTGAACTACTCAAGGACCGATGACGGTCATGGTACGTCACGTACTTTTTACTTACAGCGCTCTACCGGGAGCGCTGTAAGTAAAAATAGGCCTGAAATTGACCGCTCCAAGATCGGAGCGATCTCTATCAGGCCCCATAATGACGCGCCGATACACGTGACAGGTCACGTGTACCGGCGCGTCCAAGTGCGCCTATGCGGTCATTATGGGACGGAAATGTCCCATGACTGCCAGTCCTTAAGGGGTTAAACCCCTTCTAGTCAAAACTTCCCTTTACATCCATGCAAATGTTTATTTGGCTTTCTCCAGAATTTCCTTGTACATCAGCCTCACTCAGTTTTCCCTACATTGTACGTATTCAGGATAATGATTGTATTTTTATTTGAAACATTGTTTCCACTAAGTTATCGCTATATTTAAGCTCTTGCCAACCGACTTCTTCCTTCACTTTACACAGTGTGAAAGGAGAGTTTAATAACAAGACATAATATTCATAACACAAATGCCACAATGTTTAGGTTCAAAAGTACATTTTTCCTAGTGACTCATTATTCATGTATATAATTATACCATAAATATTAACGTTTCCACATTGTATTACAGACATTAATCCCTTAGTAACCACAGTTACTAACCAGTAGCCAACAATTTGGGCAACGCATAAAAAAATCACAATTTTAAGTCTTTATTTCTAATATTCTGAAAGGAAACTATGAAAATGTACTTTTCTTTTCTTTAATCCTTTTGAGTGCCAGAAGGGTAGTCAGTGCATTGCTTTGCAAAACGTTGTGTACCCCCTGGCACTCAAACGGTTAAAAGAAAAGTTGTGTAAGATGAAGGAGAACTGTCATCTGTACACATTCCCAGCTCAGTAGGCGCATCCGTATGGACAGAATTAAAATGAATGTCAGTTTGTCCAAATGAGTTAATACTGGCCAGAAGGGAATGGCAGGCAGGAGAAAATGCAGTGTGGAATGTTAGTATGGGGTTGGCAGGGAGTGGATGGTTTGAGGGAGAGCAGTGTGGAATGTTAGTATCTGGATGGTAGGGAGTGGAGGGTTTGAGGGAGAGCAGTGTGGAATGTTAGTATCTGGATGGCAGGGAGTGGTAGGTTTGAGGGAGAGCAGTGTGGAATGTTAGTATGGGGTTGGCAGGGAGTGGAGTGTTTGAGGGAGAGCAGTGTGGAATGTTAGTATGTGGTTGGCAGGAAGTGGAGGGTTTGAGGAAGAGCAGTGTGGAATGTTAGTATCTGGATGGCAGAGAGTGGAGGGTTTGAGGGAGAGAAGTGTGGAATGTTATTATCTGGATATGGTAGGGAGTGGAGGGTTTGAGGGAGAGCAGTGTGGAATGTTAGTATGTGGTTGGCAGGAAGTGGATGGTTTGAGGGAGAGCAGTGTGGAATGTTAGTATCTGGATGGCAGGGAGTGATAGGTTTGAGAGAGAGCAGTATGGAATGTTAGTATCTGGATGGCAAGGAGTGGAGGGTTTGAGGGAGAGAAGTGTGGAATGTTGGTATCTGAATGGTAGGGAGTGGAAGGTTTGAGGGAGAGCAGTGTGGAATGTTAGTATCTGGTTGAAAGGGAGTGGTAGGTTTGAGGGAGAGCAGTGTGGAATGTTATCTGGATATGGTAGGTAGAGGAGGGTTTGAGGGAGAGCAGTGTGGAATGTTATCTGGATATGGTAGGTAGTGGAGGGTTTGAGGGAGAGAAGTGTGGAATGTTGGTATCTGAATGGTAGGGAGTGGAAGGTTTGAGGGAGAGCAGTGTGGAATGTTAGTATCTGGTTGAAAGGGAGTGGTAGGTTTGAGGGAGAGCAGTGTGGAATGTTATCTGGATATGGTAGGTAGTGGAGGGTTTGAGGGAGAGCAGTGTGGAATGTTATCTGGATATGGTAGGTAGTGGAGGGTTTGAGGGAGAGCAGTGTGGAATGTTATTATCTGGATGGCAGGGAGTGGTAGGTTTGAGGGAGAGCAGTGTGGAATGTTATTATCTGGATATGGTAGGGAGTGGTAGGTTTGAGGGAGAGCAGTCTTGCAGAGTGAGGTTGTGTAGCACAGACATATTCCACAAATGGTGCATTTGCACGATTCCTTTTCTGCACTTGCAGATTAGAAACATTTACATCAGTGAAACCATTCTGTCTACTGTTGGTGGGAAATCTGCTACAGGTCAGCAGTTTGTTGTTGTTGATCAAACTAAAGTAAAGGATAAAGCCGGGAGGAAGAATCTTCTCTTTAGGTACTCCATTGGGAGAAGTGTTGATCTGGGAGAAGATGATGGTGAGTTTAGGTGCCTTCCTGGAGGTACTGGTCAGAGAGACAGAAGGCGGATTGTAAAGATTGTTGAAGCTGTAGTACATGGAAGTGAGACAGATGTTACTGTTCTACTTTGGACTAATGACAGACTCATTTCACTGTTCGTTGGTATTAATATAGTCACACATACACTTTTTGACACCCCAACCCTGATCCACTATCCACTGATAGTCATACAACCAGATATACGCTGTCCTTACCCCAGTCTTGTTCCATTGTTCACTGGTAATCACAGAACCACACATACACTGTCTTAACACCAGTCTTGTTCCACTGTTCACTGGTAATCACAGAACCACACATACACTGCATATACCCTAGTCTTGTTCCACTGTTCACTGGTAATCACAGAACGACACATATACTGTCTTTACACCAGTCTTGTTCCACTGTTCAGTGGTAGTCACAGAACCACACATACACAGCCTCTACCCCAGTCTTGTTCCACTGTTCACTGGTAATCACAGACCTACACATACACTGCTTCTACCCTAGTCTTGTTCCACTGTTCACTGGTAATCACAGACCTACACATACACTGCTTCTACCCTAGTCTTGTTCCACTGTTCACTGGTAATCACAGAACCACACATACACTGCTTCTACCCTAGTCTTGTTCCACTGTTCACTGGTAATCACAGACCCATACATACACTGCTTCTACCCTAGTCTTGTTCCACTGTTCACTGGTAATCACAGAACCACACATACACTGTCTTTACCCCAGTCTTGTTCCACTGTTCACTGGTAATCACAGACCACACATACACTGCTTCTACCCTAGTCTTGTTCCACTGTTCACTGGTAATCACAGACCACACATACACTGTCTTTACCCCAGTCTTGTTCCACTGTTCACTGGTAATCACAGACCTACACATACACTGTCTTTACACCAGTCTTGTTCCACTGTTCACTGGTAATCACAGACCTACACATACACTGTCTTTATCCCAGTCTTGTTCTACTGTTCACTGGTAATCACAGAACCACACGTACACTGTCTTTACCCCAGTCTTGTTCCACTGTTCACTGGTAATCACAGACCTACACATACACTGTCTTTACCCCAGTCTTGTTCCACTGTTCACTGGTAATCACAGACCAAACATACACTGTCTTTACCCCAGTCTTGTTCCACTGTTCACTGGTAATCACAGACCACACATACACTGTCTTTATCCCAGTCTTGTCCCACTGTTCACTGGTAATCACAGAACCACACATACACTGTCTTTACCCCAGTCTTGTCCCACTGTTCACTGGTAATCACAGACCAAACATACACTGTCTTTACCCCAGTCTTGTTTCACTGTTCACTGGTAATCACAGACCTACACATACACTGTCTTTACACCAGTCTTGTTTCACTGTTCACTGGTAATCACAGACCACACATACACTGTCTTTACACCAGTCTTGTCCCACTGTTCACTGGTAATCACAGACCAAACATACACTGTCTTTACACCAGTCTTGTTCCACTGTTCACTGGTAATCACAGAACCACACATACACTGTCTTTACACCAGTCTTGTTTCACTGTTCACTGGTAATCACAGAACCACACATACACTGTCTTTACCCCAGTCTTGTTCCACTGTTCACTGGTAATCACAGAACCACACATACACTGTCTTTACCCCAGTCTTGTTCCACTGTTCACTGGTAATCACAGACCACACATACACTGTCTTTACCCCAGTCTTGTTCCACTGTTCACTGGTAGTCACAGACCACTCATACACTGACTTTACCCCAGTCGTGTTCCACTCTTCACTGATAATCACAGACCACACATACACTGTCTTTACCCCAGTCTTGTTCCACTGTTCACTGGTAATCACAGACCACACATACACTGTCTTTACACCAGTCTTGTTCCACTGTTCACTGGTAATCACAGACCACACATACACTGTCTTTACACCAGTCTTGTTCCACTGTTCACTGGTAATCACAGACCTACACATACACTGTCTGACACCAGTCTTGTTCCACTGTTCACTGGTAATCACAGACCACACATACACTGTCTTTATCCCAGTCTTGTCCCACTGTTCACTGGTAATCACAGAACCACACATATACACTGTCTTTACACCAGTCTTGTTCCACTGTTCACTGGTAATCACAGACCACACATACACTGTCTTTACCCCAGTCTTGTCCCACTGTTCACTGGTAATCACAGACCAAACATACACTGTCTTTACCCCAGTCTTGTTCCACTGTTCACTGGTAATCACAGACCTACACATACACTGTCTTTACCCTAGTCTTGTCCCACTGTTCACTGGTAATCACAGAACCACACATACACTGTCTTTACCCCAGTCTTGTTCCACTGTTCACTGGTAATCACAGAACCACACATACACTGTCTTTACCCCAGTCTTGTTCCACTGTTCACTGGTAATCACAGACCACACATACACTGTCTTTACACCAGTCTTGTCCCACTGTTCACTGGTAATCACAGACCAAACATACACTGTCTTTACCCTAGTCTTGTTCCACTGTTCACTGGTAATCACAGACCTACACATACACTGTCTTTACACCAGTCTTGTTCCACTGTTCACTGGTAATCACAGAACCACACATACACTGTCTTTACCCCAGTCTTGTTCCACTGTTCACTGGTAATCACAGACCACACATACACTGTCTTTACACCAGTCTTGTCCCACTGTTCACTGGTAATCACAGACCAAACATACACTGTCTTTACACCAGTCTTGTTCCACTGTTCACTGGTAATCACAGAACCACACATACACTGTCTTTACCCCAGTCTTGTTCCACTGTTCACTGGTAATCACAGAACCACACATACACTGTCTTTACCCCAGTCTTGTTCCACTGTTCACTGGTAATCACAGACCACACATACACTGTCTTTACACCAGTCTTGTTCCACTGTTCACTGGTAATCACAGACCACACATACACTGTCTTTACCCCAGTCTTGTCCCACTGTTCACTGGTAATCACAGACCAAACATACACTGTCTTTACCCTAGTCTTGTTCCACTGTTCACTGGTAATCACAGACCTACACATACACTGTCTTTACACCAGTCTTGTTCCACTGTTCACTGGTAATCACAGACCTACACATACACTGTCTGACACCAGTCTTGTTCCACTGTTCACTGGTAATCACAGACCACACATACACTGTCTTTATCCCAGTCTTGTCCCACTGTTCACTGGTAATCACAGAACCACACATATACACTGTCTTTACACCAGTCTTGTTCCACTGTTCACTGGTAATCACAGACCACACATACACTGTCTTTACCCCAGTCTTGTTCCACTGTTCACTGGTAATCACAGACCACACACACACTGTCTTTATCCCAGTCTTGTTCCACTGTTCACTGGTAATCACAGACCACACATACACTGTCTTTACCCCAGTCTTGTTCCACTGTTCACTGGTAATCACAGACCAAACATACACTGTCTTTACCCCAGTCTTGTTCCACTGTTCACTGGTAATCACAGACCACACATACACTGTCTTTACCCCAGTCTTGTTCCACTGTTCACTGGTAATCACAGACCCATACATACACTGTCTTTACCCCAGTCTTGTTCCACTATTCACTGGTAATCACAGACCTACACATACACTGTCTTTATCCCAGTCTTGTTTCACTGTTCACTGGTAATCACAGACCACACATACACTGTCTTTACCCCAGTCTTGTTCCACTGTTCACTGGTAATCACAGAACCACACATATACACTGTCTTTACACCAGTCTTGTTCCACTGTTCACTGGTAATCACAGACCACACATACACTGTCTTTACCCCAGTCTTGTTCCACTGTTCACTGGTAATCACAGACCACACATACACTGTCTTTACACCAGTCTTGTTCCACTGTTCACTGGTAATCACAGACCTACACATACACTGTCTTTACCCCAGTCTTGTTCCACCGTTCACTGGTAATCACAGACCACACATACACTGTCTTTACACCAGTCTTGTTCCACTGTTCACTGGTAATCACAGACCTACACATACACTGTCTTTACCCCAGTCTTGTCCCACTGTTCACTGGTAATCACAGACCCACACATACACTGTCTTTACACCAGTCTTGTCCCACTGTTCACTGGTAATCACAGAACCACACATACACTGTCTTTACCCCAGTCTTGTCCCACTGTTCACTGGTAATCACAGACCACACATACACTGTCTTTACCCCAGTCTTGTTCCACTGTTCACTGGTAATCACAGACCTACACATACACTGTCTTTACCCCAGTCTTGTTCCACTGTTCACTGGTAATCACAGACCTACACATACACTGTCTTTACCCCAGTCTTGTTCCACTGTTCACTGGTAATCACAGACCAAACATACACTGTCTTTACCCCAGTCTTGTTCCACTGTTCACTGGTAATCACAGACCTACACATACACTGTCTTTACCCCAGTCTTGTTCCACTGTTCACTGGTAATCACAGACCCACACATACACTGTCTTTACCCCAGTCTTGTTCCACTGTTCACTGGTAATCACAGACCAAACATACACTGTCTTTACCCCAGTCTTGTTCCACTGTTCACTGGTAATCACAGACCTACACATACACTGTCTTTACCCCAGTCTTGTTCCACTGTTCACTGGTAATCACAGACCTACACATACACTGTCTTTACCCCAGTCTTGTTCCACTGTTCACTGGTAATCACAGACCCATACATACACTGTCTTTACCCCAGTCTTGTTCCACTGTTCACTGGTAATCACAGACCTACACATACACTGTCTTTACCCCAGTCTTGTTCCACTGTTCACTGGTAATCACAGACCTACACATACACTGTCTTTACACCAGTCTTGTTCCACTGTTCACTGGTAATCACAGACCTACACATACACTGTCTTTACCCCAGTCTTGTTCCACTGTTCACTGGTAATCACAGACCTACACATACACTGTCTTTACCCCAGTCTTGTCCCACTGTTCACTGGTAATCACAGACCACACATACACTGTCTTTACACCAGTCTTGTTCCACTGTTCACTGGTAATCACAGACCTACACATACACTGTCTTTACCCTAGTCTTGTCCCACTGTTCACTGGTAATCACAGACCACACACACACTGTCTTTACCCCAGTCTTGTTCTACTGTTCACTGGTAATCACAGAACCACACGTACACTGTCTTTACCCCAGTCTTGTTCCACTGTTCACTGGTAATCACAGACCTACACATACACTGTCTTTACCCCAGTCTTGTCCCACTGTTCACTGGTAATCACAGACCTACACATACACTGTCTTTACCCCAGTCTTGTTCCACTGTTCACTGGTAATCACAGACCAAACATACACTGTCTTTACCCCAGTCTTGTTCCACTGTTCACTGGTAATCACAGACCAAACATACACTGTCTTTACCCCAGTCTTGTTCCACTGTTCACTGGTAATCACAGACCAAACATACACTGTCTTTACCCTAGTCTTGTTCCACTGTTCACTGGTAATCACAGACCAAACATACACTGTCTTTACCCTAGTCTTGTCCCACTGTTCACTGGTAATCACAGACCTACACATACACTGTCTTTATCCCAGTCTTGTCCCACTGTTCACTGGTAATCACAGAACCATACATACACTGTCTTTACCCTAGTCTTGTTCTACTGTTCACTGGTAATCACAGACCTACACATACACTGTCTTTACCCCAGTCTTGTCCCACTGTTCACTGGTAATCACAGACCAAACATACACTGTCTTTACACCAGTCTTGTTCCACTGTTCACTGGTAATCACAGAACCACACATACACTGTCTTTACCCCAGTCTTGTTCCACTGTTCACTGGTAATCACAGACCAAACATACACTGTCTTTACCCTAGTCTTGTCCCACTGTTCACTGGTAATCACAGACCTACACATACACTGTCTTTATCCCAGTCTTGTCCCACTGTTCACTGGTAATCACAGAACCATACATACACTGTCTTTACCCTAGTCTTGTTCTACTGTTCACTGGTAATCACAGACCTACACATACACTGTCTTTACCCCAGTCTTGTCCCACTGTTCACTGGTAATCACAGACCTACACATACACTGTCTTTACACCAGTCTTGTTCCACTGTTCACTGGTAATCACAGACCACACATACACTGTCTTTACCCCAGTCTTGTTCCACTGTTCACTGGTAATCACAGACCAAACATACACTGTCTTTACACCAGTCTTGTTCCACTGTTCACTGGTAATCACAGAACCACACATACACTGTCTTTATCCCAGTCTTGTCCCACTGTTCACTGGTAATCACAGAACCACACATACACTGTCTTTACACCAGTCTTGTTCCACTGTTCACTGGTAATCACAGACCTACACATACACTGTCTTTACCCTAGTCTTGTTCCACTGTTCACTGGTAATCACAGACCTACACATACACTGTCTTTACCCCAGTCTTGTTCCACTGTTCACTGGTAATCACAGACCACACATACACTGTCTTTACCCCAGTCTTGTTCCACTGTTCACTGGTAATCACAGACCTACACATACACTGTCTTTACCCCAGTCTTGTTCCACTGTTCACTGGTAATCACAGACCTACACATACACTGTCTTTACCCCAGTCTTGTTCCACTGTTCACTGGTAATCACAGACCCATACATACACTGTCTTTACCCCAGTCTTGTTCCACTGTTCACTGGAAATCACAGACCAAACATACACTGTGTTTATACCAGTCTTGTCCCACTGTTCACTGGTAATCACAGACCACACATACACTGTCTTTACCCCAGTCTTGTTCCACTGTTCACTGGTAATCACAGACCCATACATACACTGTCTTTACCCCAGTCTTGTTCCACTGTTCACTGGTAATCACAGACCACACATACACTGTCTTTACCCCAGTCTTGTTCCACTGTTCACTGGTAATCACAGACCTACACATACACTGTCTTTATCCCAGTCTTGTCCCACTGTTCACTGGTAATCACAGACCCATACATACACTGTCTTTACCCCAGTCTTGTTCCACTGTTCACTGGTAGTCACAGACCCACACATACACTGTCTTTACCCCAGTCTTGTTCCACTGTTCACTGGTAATCACAGACCCACACATACACTGTCTTTACCCCAGTCTTGTTCCACTGTTCACTGGTAATCACAGAACCACACGTACACTGTCTTTACCCCAGTCTTGTTCCACTGTTCACTGGTAATCACAGACCTACACATACACTGTCTTTACCCCAGTCTTGTTCCACTGTTCACTGGTAATCACAGACCACACATACACTGTCTTTACCCCAGTCTTGTTTCACTGTTCACTGGTAATAACAGACCCGCACATACACTGTCTTTACCCCAGTCTTGTTCCACTATTCACTGGTAATCACAGACCACACATACACTGTCTTTACCCCAGTCTTGTCCCACTGTTCACTGGTAATAACAGACCCGCACATACACTGTCTTTACCCCAGTCTTGTCCCACTGTTCACTGGTAATCACAGACCACACATACACTGTCTTTACCCCAGTCTTGTCCCACTGTTCACTGGTAATAACAGACCCGCACATACACTGTCTTTACCCCAGTCTTGTCCCACTGTTCACTGGTAATAACAGACCCGCACATACACTGTCTTTACCCCAGTCTTGTCCCACTGTTCACTGGTAATCACAGACCTACACATACACTGTCTTTACACCAGTCTTGTTCCACTGTTCACTGGTAATCACAGACCAAACATACACTGTCTTTACCCTAGTCTTGTTCCACTGTTCACTGGTAATCACAGACCACACATACACTGTCTTTACCCTAGTCTTGTTCCACTGTTCACTGGTAATCACAGACCTACACATACACTGTCTTTACACCAGTCTTGTCCCACTGTTCACTGGTAATCACAGACCTACACATACACTGTCTTTACACCAGTCTTGTCCCACTGTTCACTGGTAATCACAGACCACACATACACTGTCTTTACACCAGTCTTGTTCCACTGTTCACTGGTAATCACAGACCAAACATACACTGTCTTTACCCTAGTCTTGTTCCACTGTTCACTGGTAATCACAGACCACACATACACTGTCTTTACACCAGTCTTGTTCCACTGTTCACTGGTAATCACAGACCTACACATACACTGTCTTTACCCCAGTCTTGTTCCACTGTTCACTGGTAATCACAGACCTACACATACACTGTCTTTACCCCAGTCTTGTTCCACTATTCACTGGTAATCACAGACCTACACACACACTGTCTTTACCCCAGTCTTGTTCCACTGTTCACTGGTAATCACAGACCACACATACACTGTCTTTACCCCAGTCTTGTTTCACTGTTCACTGGTAATAACAGACCCGCACATACACTGTCTTTACCCCAGTCTTGTTCCACTATTCACTGATAATCACAGACCTACATATACACTGTCTTTACCCTAGTCTTGTCCCACTGTTCACTGGTAATCACAGACCACACATACACTGTCTTTACCCCAGTCTTGTTCCACTGTTCACTGGTAATCACAGACCCACACATACACTGTCTTTACCCCAGTCTTGTTCCACTGTTCACTGGTAATCACAGACCTACACATACACTGTCTTTACCCCAGTCTTGTTCCACTGTTCACTGGTAATCACAGACCACACATACACTGTCTTTACCCCAGTCTTGTTCCACTGTTCACTGGTAATCACAGACCCATACATACACTGTCTTTACCCCAGTCTTGTTCCACTATTCACTGATAATCACAGACCACACATACACTGTCTTTACCCCAGTCTTGTTCCACTGTTCACTGGTAATCACAGACCACACATACACTGTCTTTACCCTAGTCTTGTTCCACTGTTCACTGGTAATCACAGACCACACATACACTGTCTTTACCCTAGTCTTGTTCCACTGTTCACTGGTAATCACAGACCACACATACACTGTCTTTACCCCAGTCTTGTTCCACTATTCACTGATAATCACAGACCCACACATACACTGTCTTTACCCCAGTCTTGTTCCACTGTTCACTGGTAATCACAGACCCATACATACACTGTCTTTACCCCAGTCTTGTTCCACTGTTCACTGGTAATCACAGACCACACATACACTGTCTTTACCCTAGTCTTGTTCCACTGTTCACTGGTAATCACAGACCCACACATACACTGTCTTTACCCCAGTCTTGTTTCACTGTTCACTGGTAATCACAGACCTACACATACACTGTCTTTACCCCAGTCTTGTTCCACTATTCACTGATAATCACAGACCACACATACACTGTCTTTACCCTAGTCTTGTTCCACTGTTCACTGGTAATCACAGACCCACACATACACTGTCTTTACCCCAGTCTTGTTCCACTGTTCACTGGTAATCACAGACCACACATACACTGTCTTTACCCCAGTCTTGTTCCACTGTTCACTGGTAATCACAGACCAAACATACACTGTCTTTACCCCAGTCTTGTTCCACTGTTCACTGGTAATCACAGACCTACACATACACTGTCTTTACCCCAGTCTTGTTCCACTGTTCACTGGTAATCACAGACCACACATACACTGTCTTTACCCCAGTCTTGTTCCACTGTTCACTGGTAATCACAGACCCACACATACACTGTCTTTACCCCAGTCTTGTTCCACTGTTCACTAGTAATCACAGACCACACATACACTGTCTTTACCCCAGTCTTGTTCCACTGTTCACTGGTAATCACAGACCACACATACACTGTCTTTACCCTAGTCTTGTTCCACTGTTCACTGGTAATCACAGACCCATACATACACTGTCTTTACCCCAGTCTTGTTCCACTATTCACTGATAATCACAGACCACACATACACTGTCTTTATCCCAGTCTTGTTCCACTGTTCACTGGTAATCACAGACCTACACATACACTGTCTTTATCCCAGTCTTGTTTCACTGTTCACTGGTAATCACAGACCTACACATACACTGTCTTTACCCTAGTCTTGTTCCACTGTTCACTGTTTATCACAGACCAAACATACACTGTCTTTACCCCAGTCTTGTCCCACTGTTCACTGGTAATCACAGACCAAACATACACTGTCTTTACCCTAGTCTTGTTCCACTGTTCACTGGTAATCACAGACCAAACATACACTGTGTTTATACCAGTCTTGTTCCACTGTTCACTGGTAATCACAGAACCACACATACACTGTCTTTACCCTAGTCTTGTTCCACTGTTCACTGGTAATCACAGACCACACATACACTGTCTTTACCCCAGTCTTGTTCCATTGTTCACTGGTAATCACAGAACCACACATACACTGTCTTTACCCCAGTCTTGTCCCACTGTTCACTGGTAATCACAGACCAAACATACACTGTCTTTACCCTAGTCTTGTTCCACTGTTCACTGGTAATCACAGACCTACACATACACTGTCTTTACCCCAGTCTTGTTCCACTGTTCACTGGTAATCACAGAACCACACATACACTGTCTTTACCCTAGTCTTGTTCCACTGTTCACTGGTAATCACAGACCCACACATACACTTTCTTTACCCTAGTCTTGTTCCACTGTTCACTGGTAATCACAGAACCACACATACACTGTCTTTACCCCAGTCTTGTTCCACTGTTCACTGGTAATCACAGACCTACACATACACTGTCTTTACCCCAGTCTTGTTCCACTGTTCACTGGTAATCACAGACCACACATACACTGTCTTTACCCCAGTCTTGTTCCACTGTTCACTGGTAATCACAGACCACACATACACTGTCTTTACCCCAGTCTTGTTCCACTGTTCACTGGTAATCACAGACCACTCATACACTGTCTTTACCCCAGTCTTGTTCCACTGTTCACTGGTAATCACAGACCACACATACACTGTCTTTACCCTAGTCTTGTTCCACTGTTCACTGGTAATCACAGACCACACATACACTGTCTTTACCCTAGTCTTGTTCCACTGTTCACTGGTAATCACAGACCTACACATACACTGTCTTTACCCCAGTCTTGTTCCACTGTTCACTGGTAATCACAGACCAAACATACACTGTCTTTACCCCAGTCTTGTTCCACTGTTCACTGGTAATCACAGACCACACATACACAACCTCTACCCTAGTCTTGTTCCACTGTTCACTGGTAATCACAGACCTACACATACACTGTCTTTACCCCAGTCTTGTTCCACTGTTCACTGGTAATCACAGACCCACACATACACTGTCTTTACACCAGTCTTGTTCCACTGTTCACTGGTAATCACAGAACCATACATACACTGTCTTTACCCCAGTCTTGTTCCACTGTTCACTGGTAATCACAGAACCACACATACACTGTCTTTACACCAGTCTTGTTCCACTGTTCACTGGTAATCACAGAACCACACATACACTGTCTTTACCCCAGTCTTGTTCCACTGTTCACTGGTAATCACAGACCACACATACACTGTCTTTACCCCAGTCTTGTTCCACTGTTCACTGGTAATCACAGACCTACACATACACTGCTTCTACCCTAGTCTTGTTCCACTGTTCACTGGTAATCACAGAACCACACATACACTGTCTTTACCCCAGTCTTGTTCCACTGTTCACTGGTAATCACAGACCCACACATACACTGTCTTTACCCCAGTCTTGTTCCACTGTTCACTGGTAATCACAGAACCACACATACACTGTCTTTACCCCAGTCTTGTTCCACTGTTCACTGGTAATCACAGACCACACATACACTGTCTTTACCCCAGTCTTGTTTCACTGTTCACTGGTAATAACAGACCCACACATACACTGTCTTTACCCCAGTCTTGTCCCACTGTTCACTGGTAATCACAGACCACACATACACTGTCTTTACCCTAGTCTTGTTCCACTGTTCACTGGTAATCACAGACCACACATACACTGTCTTTACCCCAGTCTTGTCCCACTGTTCACTGGTAATCACAGACCTACACATACACTGTCTTTACACCAGTCTTGTTCCACTGTTCACTGGTAATCACAGACCAAACATACACTGTCTTTACCCTAGTCTTGTTCCACTGTTCACTGGTAATCACAGACCACACATACACTGTCTTTACCCTAGTCTTGTTCCACTGTTCACTGGTAATCACAGACCTACACATACACTGTCTTTACACCAGTCTTGTCCCACTGTTCACTGGTAATCACAGACCTACACATACACTGTCTTTACACCAGTCTTGTCCCACTGTTCACTGGTAATCACAGACCACACATACACTGTCTTTACACCAGTCTTGTTCCACTGTTCACTGGTAATCACAGACCAAACATACACTGTCTTTACCCTAGTCTTGTTCCACTGTTCACTGGTAATCACAGACCACACATACACTGTCTTTACCCCAGTCTTGTTCCACTGTTCACTGGTAATCACAGACCTACACATACACTGTCTTTACCCCAGTCTTGTTCCACTGTTCACTGGTAATCACAGACCTACACATACACTGTCTTTACCCCAGTCTTGTTCCACTGTTCACTGGTAATCACAGACCTACACATACACTGTCTTTACCCCAGTCTTGTTCCACTATTCACTGGTAATCACAGACCTACACACACACTGTCTTTACCCCAGTCTTGTTTCACTGTTCACTGGTAATAACAGACCCGCACATACACTGTCTTTACCCCAGTCTTGTTCCACTATTCACTGATAATCACAGACCTACATATACACTGTCTTTACCCTAGTCTTGTCCCACTGTTTACTGGTAATCACAGACCACACATACACTGTCTTTACCCCAGTCTTGTTCCACTGTTCACTGGTAATCACAGACCCACACATACACTGTCTTTACCCCAGTCTTGTTCCACTGTTCACTGGTAATCACAGACCTACACATACACTGTCTTTACCCCAGTCTTGTTCCACTGTTCACTGGTAATCACAGACCACACATACACTGTCTTTACCCTAGTCTTGTTCCACTGTTCACTGGTAATCACAGACCCATACATACACTGTCTTTACCCCAGTCTTGTTCCACTATTCACTGATAATCACAGACCACACATACACTGTCTTTACCCCAGTCTTGTTCCACTGTTCACTGGTAATCACAGACCACACATACACTGTCTTTACCCTAGTCTTGTTCCACTGTTCACTGGTAATCACAGACCACACATACACTGTCTTTACCCTAGTCTTGTTCCACTGTTCACTGGTAATCACAGACCACACATACACTGTCTTTACCCCAGTCTTGTTCCACTATTCACTGATAATCACAGACCCACACATACACTGTCTTTACCCCAGTCTTGTTCCACTGTTCACTGGTAATCACAGACCCATACATACACTGTCTTTACCCCAGTCTTGTTCCACTGTTCACTGGTAATCACAGACCACACATACACTGTCTTTACCCTAGTCTTGTTCCACTGTTCACTGGTAATCACAGACCCACACATACACTGTCTTTACCCCAGTCTTGTTTCACTGTTCACTGGTAATCACAGACCTACACATACACTGTCTTTACCCCAGTCTTGTTCCACTATTCACTGATAATCACAGACCACACATACACTGTCTTTACCCTAGTCTTGTTCCACTGTTCACTGGTAATCACAGACCCACACATACACTGTCTTTACCCCAGTCTTGTTCCACTGTTCACTGGTAATCACAGACCACACATACACTGTCTTTACCCCAGTCTTGTTCCACTGTTCACTGGTAATCACAGACCAAACATACACTGTCTTTACCCCAGTCTTGTTCCACTGTTCACTGGTAATCACAGACCTACACATACACTGTCTTTACCCCAGTCTTGTTCCACTGTTCACTGGTAATCACAGACCACACATACACTGTCTTTACCCCAGTCTTGTTCCACTGTTCACTGGTAATCACAGACCCACACATACACTGTCTTTACCCCAGTCTTGTTCCACTGTTCACTAGTAATCACAGACCACACATACACTGTCTTTACCCCAGTCTTGTTCCACTGTTCACTGGTAATCACAGACCACACATACACTGTCTTTACCCTAGTCTTGTTCCACTGTTCACTGGTAATCACAGACCCATACATACACTGTCTTTACCCCAGTCTTGTTCCACTATTCACTGATAATCACAGACCACACATACACTGTCTTTATCCCAGTCTTGTTCCACTGTTCACTGGTAATCACAGACCTACACATACACTGTCTTTATCCCAGTCTTGTTTCACTGTTCACTGGTAATCACAGACCTACACATACACTGTCTTTACCCTAGTCTTGTTCCACTGTTCACTGTTTATCACAGACCAAACATACACTGTCTTTACCCCAGTCTTGTCCCACTGTTCACTGGTAATCACAGACCAAACATACACTGTCTTTACCCTAGTCTTGTTCCACTGTTCACTGGTAATCACAGACCAAACATACACTGTGTTTATACCAGTCTTGTTCCACTGTTCACTGGTAATCACAGAACCACACATACACTGTCTTTACCCTAGTCTTGTTCCACTGTTCACTGGTAATCACAGACCACACATACACTGTCTTTACCCCAGTCTTGTTCCACTGTTCACTGGTAATCACAGAACCACACATACACTGTCTTTACCCCAGTCTTGTCCCACTGTTCACTGGTAATCACAGACCAAACATACACTGTATTTACCCTAGTCTTGTTCCACTGTTCACTGGTAATCACAGACCTACACATACACTGTCTTTACCCCAGTCTTGTTCCACTGTTCACTGGTAATCACAGAACCACACATACACTGTCTTTACCCTAGTCTTGTTCCACTGTTCACTGGTAATCACAGACCCACACATACACTTTCTTTACCCTAGTCTTGTTCCACTGTTCACTGGTAATCACAGAACCACACATACACTGTCTTTACCCTAGTCTTGTTCCACTGTTCACTGGTAATCACAGACCTACACATACACTGTCTTTACCCCAGTCTTGTTCCACTGTTCACTGGTAATCACAGAACAAACATACACTGTCTTTACCCCAGTCTTGTTCCACTGTTCACTGGTAATCACAGACCACACATACACAACCTCTACCCTAGTCTTGTTCCACTGTTCACTGGTAATCACAGACCTACACATACACTGTCTTTACCCCAGTCTTGTTCCACTGTTCACTGGTAATCACAGACCCACACATACACTGTCTTTATACCAGTCTTGTTCCACTGTTCACTGGTAATCACAGAACCATACATACACTGTCTTTACCCCAGTCTTGTTCCACTGTTCACTGGTAATCACAGAACCACACATACACTGTCTTTACACCAGTCTTGTTCCACTGTTCACTGGTAATCACAGAACCACACATACACTGTCTTTACCCCAGTCTTGTTCCACTGTTCACTGGTAATCACAGACCAAACATACACTGTCTTTACCCCAGTCTTGTTCCACTGTTCACTGGTAATCACAGACCACACATACACTGTCTTTATCCCAGTCTTGTTCCACTGTTCACTGGTAATCACAGACCAAACATACACTGTCTTTACCCCAGTCTTGTCCCACTGTTCACTGGTAATCACAGACCTACACATACACTGTCTTTACCCCAGTCTTGTTCCACTGTTCACTGGTAATCACAGACCACACATACACTGTCTTTACCCCAGTCTTGTCCCACTGTTCACTGGTAATCACAGACCAAACATACACTGTCTTTACCCCAGTCTTGTTCCACTGTTCACTGGTAATCACAGACCTACACATACACTGTCTTTACACCAGTCTTGTTCCACTGTTCACTGGTAATCACAGACCACACATACACTGTCTTTACCCCAGTCTTGTTCCACTGTTCACTGGTAATCACAGACCACACATACACTGTCTTTACCCTAGTCTTGTTCCACTGTTCACTGGTAATCACATAATCACACATTCACTGTCTTTACCCCAGTCTTGTTCCACTGTTCACTGGTAATCACAGACCCACACATACACTGTCTTTACACCAGTCTTGTTTCACTGTTCACTGGTAATCACAGACCACACATACACTGTCTTTACCCCAGTCTTGTTCCACTGTTCACTGGTAATCACAGACCACACATACACTGTCTTTACCCCAGTCTTGTCCCACTGTTCACTGGTAATCACAGACCACACATACACTGTCTTTACCCCAGTCTTGTCCCACTGTTCACTGGTAATCACAGACCTACACATACACTGTCTTTACCCCAGTCTTGTCCCACTGTTCACTGGTAATCACAGACCTACACATACACTGTCTTTACCCCAGTCTTGTCCCACTGTTCACTGGTAATCACAGACCACACATACACTGTCTTTACCCCAGTCTTGTTCCACTGTTCACTGGTAATCACAGACCAAACATACACTGTCTTTACCCCAGTCTTGTTCCACTGTTCACTGGTAATCACAGACCTACACATACACTGTCTTTACACCAGTCTTGTTTCACTGTTCACTGGTAATCACAGACCACACATACACTGTCTTTACCCTAGTCTTGTTCCACTGTTCACTGGTAATCACAGACCTACACATACACTGTCTTTACCCCAGTCTTGTTCCACTGTTCACTGGTAATCACAGACCTACACATACACTGTCTTTACCCCAGTCTTGTTCCACTGTTCACTGGTAATCACAGACCACACATACACTGTCTTTACCCTAGTCTTGTTCCACTGTTCACTGGTAATCACAGACCACACATACACTGTCTTTACCCCAGTCTTGTTCTACTGTTCACTGGTAATCACAGACCACACATATACACTGTCTTTACACCAGTCTTGTTCCACTGTTCACTGGTAATCACAGACCACACATACACTGTCTTTACACCAGTCTTGTTCCACTGTTCACTGGTAATCACAGACCACACATACACTGCTTCTACCCTAGTCTTGTTCCACTGTTCACTGGTAATCACAGACCTACACATACACTGTCTTTACCCCAGTCTTGTCCCACTGTTCACTGGTAATCACAGACCAAACATACACTGTCTTTACACCAGTCTTGTTCCACTGTTCACTGGTAATCACAGAACCACACATACACTGTCTTTACACCAGTCTTGTTCCACTGTTCACTGGTAATCACAGACCACACATACACTGTCTTTACACCAGTCTTGTTCCACTGTTCACTGGTAATCACAGACCACACATACACTGCTTGTACCCTAGTCTTGTTCCACTGTTCACTGGTAATCACAGACCTACACATACACTGTCTTTACACCAGTCTTATTCCACTGTTCACTGGTAATCACAGAACCACACATACACTGTCTTTACCCCAGTCTTGTTCCACTGTTCACTGTTTATCACAGAACTGCATATACACTGTCCTTATCCCAGTCTTGTTCCACTGTTCACTAGTAATCACAGACCACACATACACTGTCTTTACCCTAGTCTTGTTCCACTGTTCACTGTTTATCACAGAACTGCATATACACTGTCTTTACCCCAGTCTTGTTCCACTGTTCACTGGTAATCACAGAACTGCATATACACTGTCTTTACCCCAGTCTTGTTCCACTGTTCACTAGTAATCACAGACCACACATACACTGTCTTTACCCTAGTCTTGTTCCACTGTTCACTGTTTATCACAGAACTGCATATACACTGTCTTTACCCCAGTCTTGTTCCACTGTTCACTGGTAATCACAGAACTGCATATACACTGTCTTTACCCCAGTCTTGTTCCACTGTTCACTAGTAATCACAGACCACACATACACTGTCTTTACCCCAGTCTTGTTCCACTGTTCACTAGTAATCACAGACCCACACATACACTGTCTTTACACCAGTCTTGTTCCACTGTTCACTGGTAATCACAGACCACACATACACTGTCTTTACCCCAGTCTTGTTCCACTGTTCACTGGTAATCACAGACCACACATACACTGTCTTTACCCCAGTCTTGTTCCACTGTTCAGTAGTAATCACAGACCCACACATACACTGTCTTTACCCTAGTCTTGTTCCACTGTTCACTGTTTATCACAGAACCACACATACACTGTCTTTACCCCAGTCTTGTTCCACTGTTCACTGGTAATCACAGACCTACACATACACTGTCTTTACCCCAGTCTTGTTCCACTGTTCACTGGTAATCACAGACCACACATACACTGTCTTTACACCAGTCTTGTTCCACTGTTCACTGGTAATCACAGACCCACATACACTGTCTTTACCCGACTCTTGTTCCACTGTTCACTGGTAATCACAGACCACACATACACTGTCTTTACCCCAGTCTTGTTCCACTGTTCACTGGTAATCACAGACCACACATACACTGTCTTTACCCCAGTCGTGTTCCACTGTTCACTGGTAATCACAGACCACACATACACTGTCTTTACACCAGTCTTGTTCCACTGTTCACTGGTAATCACAGACCACACATACACTGTCTTTACCCCAGTCTTGTTCCACTGTTCACTGGTAATCACAGACCACACATACACTGTCTTTACACCAGTCTTGTTCCACTGTTCACTGGTAATCACAGACCACACATACACTGTCTTTACACCAGTCTTGTTCCACTGTTCACTGGTAATCACAGACCTACACATACACTGTCTTTACACCAGTCTTGTCCCACTGTTCACTGGTAATCACAGACCACACATACACTGTCTTTACACCAGTCTTGTTCCACTGTTCACTGGTAATCACAGAACCACACATACTCTGTCTTTACCCCAGTCTTGTTCCACTGTTCACTGGTAATCACAGACCCATACATACACTGTCTTTATCCCAGTCTTGTTCCACTGTTCACTGGTAATCACAGACCACACATACACTGTCTTTATCCCAGTCTTGTTTCACTGTTCACTGGTAATCACAGACCAAACATACACTGTCTTTACCCTAGTCTTGTCCCACTGTTCACTGGTAATCACAGACCACACATACACTGTCTTTACCCCAGTCTTGTCCCACTGTTCACTGGTAATCACAGACCAAACATACACTGTCTTTACACCAGTCTTGTTCCACTGTTCACTGGTAATCACAGAACCACACATACACTGTCTTTATCCCAGTCTTGTCCCACTGTTCACTGGTAATCACAGAACCACACATACACTGTCTTTACCCCAGTCTTGTTCCACTGTTCACTGGTAATCACAGACCTACACATACACTGCTTCTACCCTAGTCTTGTTCCACTGTTCACTGGTAATCACAGAACCACACATACACTGTCTTTACCCCAGTCTTGTTCCACTGTTCACTGGTAATCACAGAACCACACATACACTGTCTTTACCCCAGTCTTGTTCCACTGTTCACTGGTAATCACAGACCTACACATACACTGCTTCTACCCTAGTCTTGTTCCACTGTTCACTGGTAATCACAGAACCACACATACACTGTCTTTACCCCAGTCTTGTTCCACTGTTCACTGGTAATCACAGACCACACATACACTGTCTTTACCCCAGTCTTGTTCCACTGTTCACTGGTAATCACAGACCACACATACACTGTCTTTACCCCAGTCTTGTTTCACTGTTCACTGGTAATCACAGACCTACACATACACTGTCTTTACCCCAGTCTTGTTCCACTGTTCACTGGTAATAACAGACCCGCACATACACTGTCTTTACCCCAGTCTTGTTCCACTGTTCACTGGTAATCACAGACCACACATACACTGTCTTTACCCCAGTCTTGTTCCACTGTTCACTGGTAATCACAGAACCACACATACACTGTCTTTACCCCAGTCTTGTCCCACTGTTCACTGGTAATAACAGACCCACACATACACTGTCTTTACCCTAGTCTTGTTCCACTGTTCACTGGTAATCACAGACCACACATACACTGTCTTTACCCTAGTCTTGTTCCACTGTTCACTGGTAATCACAGACCACACATACACTGTCTTTACCCTAGTCTTGTTCCACTGTTCACTGGTAATCACAGACCACACATACACTGTCTTTACCCTAGTCTTGTTCCACTGTTCACTGGTAATCACAGACCACACATACACTGTCTTTACCCCAGTCTTGTTCCACTGTTCACTGGTAATCACAGACCACACATACACTGTCTTTACCCCAGTCTTGTCCCACTGTTCACTGGTAATCACAGAACCACACATACACTGTCTTTACCCCAGTCTTGTTCCACTGTTCACTGGTAATCACAGACCACACATACAGTGTCTTTACCCCAGTCTTGTTCCACTGTTCACTGGTAATCACAGACCACACATACACTGTGTTTATACCAGTCTTGTTCTACTGTTCACTGGTAATCACAGAACCACACATACACTGTCTTTACCCCAGTCTTGTTCCACTGTTCACTGGTAATCACAGACCACACATACACTGTCTTTATCCCAGTCTTGTCCCACTGTTCACTGGTAATCACAGACCACACATACACTGTCTTTACCCTAGTCTTGTTCCACTGTTCACTGGTAATCACAGACCACACATACACTGTCTTTACCCTAGTCTTGTTCCACTGTTCACTGGTAATCACAGACCACACATACACTGTCTTTACCCCAGTCTTGTCCCACTGTTCACTGGTAATCACAGACCTAAACATACACTGTCTTTACACCAGTCTTGTTCCACTGTTCACTGGTAATCACAGACCAAACATACACTGTCTTTACCCTAGTCTTGTTCCACTGTTCACTGGTAATCACAGACCACACATACACTGTCTTTACCCTAGTCTTGTTCCACTGTTCACTGGTAATCACAGACCTACACATACACTGTCTTTACACCAGTCTTGTCCCACTGTTCACTGGTAATCACAGACCTACACATACACTGTCTTTACACCAGTCTTGTCCCACTGTTCACTGGTAATCACAGACCACACATACACTGTCTTTACACCAGTCTTGTTCCACTGTTCACTGGTAATCACAGACCAAACATACACTGTCTTTACCCTAGTCTTGTTCCACTGTTCACTGGTAATCACAGACCACACATACACTGTCTTTACACCAGTCTTGTTCCACTGTTCACTGGTAATCACAGACCTACACATACACTGTCTTTACCCCAGTCTTGTTCCACTGTTCACTGGTAATCACAGACCTACACATACACTGTCTTTACCCCAGTCTTGTTCCACTGTTCACTGGTAATCACAGACCTACACATACACTGTCTTTACCCTAGTCTTGTTCCACTGTTCACTGGTAATCACAGACCACACATACACTGTCTTTACATCAGTCTTGTCCCACTGTTCACTGGTAATCACAGACCTACACATACACTGTCTTTACCCCAGTCTTGTTCCACTGTTCACTGGTAATCACAGACCTACACACACACTGTCTTTACCCCAGTCTTGTTCCACTGTTCACTGGTAATCACAGACCACACATACACTGTCTTTACCCCAGTCTTGTTTCACTGTTCACTGGTAATAACAGACCCGCACATACACTGTCTTTACCCCAGTCTTGTTCCACTATTCACTGATAATCACAGACCTACATATACACTGTCTTTACCCTAGTCTTGTCCCACTGTTCACTGGTAATCACAGACCACACATACACTGTCTTTACCCCAGTCTTGTTCCACTGTTCACTGGTAATCACAGACCCACACATACACTGTCTTTACCCCAGTCTTGTTCCACTGTTCACTGGTAATCACAGACCTACACATACACTGTCTTTACCCCAGTCTTGTTCCACTGTTCACTGGTAATCACAGACCACACATACACTGTCTTTACCCTAGTCTTGTTCCACTGTTCACTGGTAATCACAGACCCATACATACACTGTCTTTACCCCAGTCTTGTTCCACTATTCACTGATAATCACAGACCACACATACACTGTCTTTACCCCAGTCTTGTTCCACTGTTCACTGGTAATCACAGACCACACATACACTGTCTTTACCCTAGTCTTGTTCCACTGTTCACTGGTAATCACAGACCACACATACACTGTCTTTACCCTAGTCTTGTTCCACTGTTCACTGGTAATCACAGACCACACATACACTGTCTTTACCCCAGTCTTGTTCCACTATTCACTGATAATCACAGACCCACACATACACTGTCTTTACCCCAGTCTTGTTCCACTGTTCACTGGTAATCACAGACCCATACATACACTGTCTTTACCCCAGTCTTGTTCCACTGTTCACTGGTAATCACAGACCACACATACACTGTCTTTACCCTAGTCTTGTTCCACTGTTCACTGGTAATCACAGACCCACACATACACTGTCTTTACCCCAGTCTTGTTTCACTGTTCACTGGTAATCACAGACCTACACATACACTGTCTTTACCCCAGTCTTGTTCCACTATTCACTGATAATCACAGACCACACATACACTGTCTTTACCCTAGTCTTGTTCCACTGTTCACTGGTAATCACAGACCCACACATACACTGTCTTTACCCCAGTCTTGTTCCACTGTTCACTGGTAATCACAGACCACACATACACTGTCTTTACCCCAGTCTTGTTCCACTGTTCACTGGTAATCACAGACCAAACATACACTGTCTTTACCCCAGTCTTGTTCCACTGTTCACTGGTAATCACAGACCTACACATACACTGTCTTTACCCCAGTGTTGTTCCACTGTTCACTGGTAATCACAGACCACACATACACTGTCTTTACCCCAGTCTTGTTCCACTGTTCACTGGTAATCACAGACCACACATACACTGTCTTTACCCCAGTCTTGTTCCACTGTTCACTGGTAATCACAGACCACACATACACTGTCTTTACCCTAGTCTTGTTCCACTGTTCACTGGTAATCACAGACCCATACATACACTGTCTTTACCCCAGTCTTGTTCCACTATTCACTGATAATCACAGACCACACATACACTGTCTTTATCCCAGTCTTGTTCCACTGTTCACTGGTAATCACAGACCTACACATACACTGTCTTTATCCCAGTCTTGTTTCACTGTTCACTGGTAATCACAGACCTACACATAAACTGTCTTTACCCTAGTCTTGTTCCACTGTTCACTGTTTATCACAGACCAAACATACACTGTCTTTACCCCAGTCTTGTCCCACTGTTCACTGGTAATCACAGACCAAACATACACTGTCTTTACCCTAGTCTTGTTCCACTGTTCACTGGTAATCACAGACCAAACATACACTGTGTTTATACCAGTCTTGTTCCACTGTTCACTGGTAATCACAGAACCACACATACACTGTCTTTACCCTAGTCTTGTTCCACTGTTCACTGGTAATCACAGACCTACACATACACTGTCTTTACCCCAGTCTTGTTCCACTGTTCACTGGTAATCACAGAACCACACATACACTGTCTTTACCCTAGTCTTGTTCCACTGTTCACTGGTAATCACAGACCCACACATACACTTTCTTTACCCTAGTCTTGTTCCACTGTTCACTGGTAATCACAGAACCACACATACACTGTCTTTACCCTAGTCTTGTTCCACTGTTCACTGGTAATCACAGACCTACACATACACTGTCTTTACCCCAGTCTTGTTCCACTGTTCACTGGTAATCACAGACCACACATACACTGTCTTTACCCCAGTCTTGTTCCACTGTTCACTGGTAATCACAGACCACACATACACTGTCTTTACCCCAGTCTTGTTCCACTGTTCACTGGTAATCACAGACCACTCATACACTGTCTTTACCCCAGTCTTGTTCCACTGTTCACTGGTAATCACAGACCACACATACACTGTCTTTACCCTAGTCTTGTTCCACTGTTCACTGGTAATCACAGACCACACATACACTGTCTTTACCCTAGTCTTGTTCCACTGTTCACTGGTAATCACAGACCTACACATACACTGTCTTTACCCCAGTCTTGTTCCACTGTTCACTGGTAATCACAGACCAAACATACACTGTCTTTACCCCAGTCTTGTTCCACTGTTCACTGGTAATCACAGACCACACATACACAACCTCTACCCTAGTCTTGTTCCACTGTTCACTGGTAATCACAGACCTACACATACACTGTCTTTACCCCAGTCTTGTTCCACTGTTCACTGGTAATCACAGACCCACACATACACTGTCTTTACACCAGTCTTGTTCCACTGTTCACTGGTAATCACAGAACCATACATACACTGTCTTT
This sequence comes from Rhinophrynus dorsalis, assembly GCA_037306005.1. Taxonomy (NCBI): domain Eukaryota; kingdom Metazoa; phylum Chordata; class Amphibia; order Anura; family Rhinophrynidae; genus Rhinophrynus; species Rhinophrynus dorsalis. The sequence continues at coordinate 11,483,021 of CM074722.1, forward strand.
ACCCCAGTCTTGTTCCACTGTTCACTGGTAATCACAGAACCACACATACACTGTCTTTACCCCAGTCTTGTTCCACTGTTCACTGGTAATCACAGACCTACACATACACTGTCTTTACCCCAGTCTTGTTTCACTGTTCACTGGTAATCACAGACCAAACATACACTGTCTTTACCCCAGTCTTGTCCCACTGTTCACTGGTAATCACAGACCACACATACACTGTCTTTACACCAGTCTTGTTCCACTGTTCACTGGTAATCACAGACCACACATACACTGTCTTTACCCCAGTCTTGTTCCACTGTTCACTGGTAATCACAGACCACACATACACTGTCTTTACCCTAGTCTTGTTCCACTGTTCACTGGTAATCACATAATCACACATTCACTGTCTTTACCCCAGTCTTGTTCCACTGTTCACTGGTAATCACAGACCCACACATACACTGTCTTTACACCAGTCTTGTTTCACTGTTCACTGGTAATCACAGACCACACATACACTGTCTTTACCCCAGTCTTGTCCCACTGTTCACTGGTAATCACAGACCACACATACACTGTCTTTACCCCAGTCTTGTCCCACTGTTCACTGGTAATCACAGACCTACACATACACTGTCTTTACCCCAGTCTTGTTCCACTGTTCACTGGTAATCACAGACCTACACATACACTGTCTTTACCCCAGTCTTGTTCCACTGTTCACTGGTAATCACAGACCACACATACACTGTCTTTACCCTAGTCTTGTTCCACTGTTCACTGGTAATCACAGACCCATACATACACTGTCTTTACCCCAGTCTTGTTCCACTATTCACTGATAATCACAGACCACACATACACTGTCTTTACCCCAGTCTTGTTCCACTGTTCACTGGTAATCACAGACCACACATACACTGTCTTTACCCTAGTCTTGTTCCACTGTTCACTGGTAATCACAGACCACACATACACTGTCTTTACCCTAGTCTTGTTCCACTGTTCACTGGTAATCACAGACCACACATACACTGTCTTTACCCCAGTCTTGTTCCACTATTCACTGATAATCACAGACCCACACATACACTGTCTTTACCCCAGTCTTGTTCCACTGTTCACTGGTAATCACAGACCCATACATACACTGTCTTTACCCCAGTCTTGTTCCACTGTTCACTGGTAATCACAGACCACACATACACTGTCTTTACCCTAGTCTTGTTCCACTGTTCACTGGTAATCACAGACCCACACATACACTGTCTTTACCCCAGTCTTGTTTCACTGTTCACTGGTAATCACAGACCTACACATACACTGTCTTTACCCCAGTCTTGTTCCACTATTCACTGATAATCACAGACCACACATACACTGTCTTTACCCCAGTCTTGTTCCACTATTCACTGATAATCACAGACCACACATACACTGTCTTTACCCTAGTCTTGTCCCACTGTTCACTGGTAATCACAGACCCACACATACACTGTCTTTACCCCAGTCTTGTTCCACTGTTCACTGGTAATCACAGACCCACACATACACTGTCTTTACCCCAGTCTTGTTCCACTGTTCACTGGTAATCACAGACCACACATACACTGTCTTTACCCCAGTCTTGTTCCACTGTTCACTGGTAATCACAGACCAAACATACACTGTCTTTACCCCAGTCTTGTTCCACTGTTCACTGGTAATCACAGACCTACACATACACTGTCTTTACCCCAGTCTTGTTCCACTGTTCACTGGTAATCACAGACCACACATACACTGTCTTTACCCCAGTCTTGTTCCACTGTTCACTGGTAATCACAGACCCACACATACACTGTCTTTACCCCAGTCTTGTTCCACTGTTCACTAGTAATCACAGACCACACATACACTGTCTTTACCCCAGTCTTGTTCCACTGTTCACTGGTAATCACAGACCACACATACACTGTCTTTACCCTAGTCTTGTTCCACTGTTCACTGGTAATCACAGACCCATACATACACTGTCTTTACCCCAGTCTTGTTCCACTATTCACTGATAATCACAGACCACACATACACTGTCTTTATCCCAGTCTTGTTCCACTGTTCACTGTTTATCACAGACCAAACATACACTGTCTTTACCCCAGTCTTGTCCCACTGTTCACTGGTAATCACAGACCAAACATACACTGTCTTTACCCTAGTCTTGTTCCACTGTTCACTGGTAATCACAGACCAAACATACACTGTGTTTATACCAGTCTTGTTCCACTGTTCACTGGTAATCACAGAACCACACATACACTGTCTTTACCCTAGTCTTGTTCCACTGTTCACTGGTAATCACAGACCACACATACACTGTCTTTACCCCAGTCTTGTTCCACTGTTCACTGGTAATCACAGAACCACACATACACTGTCTTTACCCCAGTCTTGTCCCACTGTTCACTGGTAATCACAGACCAAACATACACTGTCTTTACCCTAGTCTTGTTCCACTGTTCACTGGTAATCACAGACCTACACATACACTGTCTTTACCCCAGTCTTGTTCCACTGTTCACTGGTAATCACAGAACCACACATACACTGTCTTTACCCTAGTCTTGTTCCACTGTTCACTGGTAATCACAGACCCACACATACACTTTCTTTACCCTAGTCTTGTTCCACTGTTCACTGGTAATCACAGAACCACACATACACTGTCTTTACCCCAGTCTTGTTCCACTGTTCACTGGTAATCACAGACCTACACATACACTGTCTTTACCCCAGTCTTGTTCCACTGTTCACTGGTAATCACAGACCACACATACACTGTCTTTACCCCAGTCTTGTTCCACTGTTCACTGGTAATCACAGACCACACATACACTGTCTTTACCCCAGTCTTGTTCCACTGTTCACTGGTAATCACAGACCACTCATACACTGTCTTTACCCCAGTCTTGTTCCACTGTTCACTGGTAATCACAGACCACACATACACTGTCTTTACCCTAGTCTTGTTCCACTGTTCACTGGTAATCACAGACCACACATACACTGTCTTTACCCTAGTCTTGTTCCACTGTTCACTGGTAATCACAGACCTACACATACACTGTCTTTACCCCAGTCTTGTTCCACTGTTCACTGGTAATCACAGACCAAACATACACTGTCTTTACCCCAGTCTTGTTCCACTGTTCACTGGTAATCACAGACCACACATACACAACCTCTACCCTAGTCTTGTTCCACTGTTCACTGGTAATCACAGACCTACACATACACTGTCTTTACCCCAGTCTTGTTCCACTGTTCACTGGTAATCACAGACCCACACATACACTGTCTTTACACCAGTCTTGTTCCACTGTTCACTGGTAATCACAGAACCATACATACACTGTCTTTACCCCAGTCTTGTTCCACTGTTCACTGGTAATCACAGAACCACACATACACTGTCTTTACACCAGTCTTGTTCCACTGTTCACTGGTAATCACAGAACCACACATACACTGTCTTTACCCCAGTCTTGTTCCACTGTTCACTGGTAATCACAGACCACACATACACTGTCTTTACCCCAGTCTTGTTCCACTGTTCACTGGTAATCACAGACCTACACATACACTGTCTTTACCCCAGTCTTGTTTCACTGTTCACTGGTAATCACAGACCAAACATACACTGTCTTTACCCCAGTCTTGTCCCACTGTTCACTGGTAATCACAGACCACACATACACTGTCTTTACACCAGTCTTGTTCCACTGTTCACTGGTAATCACAGACCACACATACACTGTCTTTACCCCAGTCTTGTTCCACTGTTCACTGGTAATCACAGACCACACATACACTGTCTTTACCCTAGTCTTGTTCCACTGTTCACTGGTAATCACATAATCACACATTCACTGTCTTTACCCCAGTCTTGTTCCACTGTTCACTGGTAATCACAGACCCACACATACACTGTCTTTACACCAGTCTTGTTTCACTGTTCACTGGTAATCACAGACCACACATACACTGTCTTTACCCCAGTCTTGTCCCACTGTTCACTGGTAATCACAGACCACACATACACTGTCTTTACCCCAGTCTTGTCCCACTGTTCACTGGTAATCACAGACCTACACATACACTGTCTTTACCCCAGTCTTGTCCCACTGTTCACTGGTAATCACAGACCACACATACACTGTCTTTACCCCAGTCTTGTTCCACTGTTCACTGGTAATCACAGACCAAACATACACTGTCTTTACCCCAGTCTTGTTCCACTGTTCACTGGTAATCACAGACCTACACATACACTGTCTTTACACCAGTCTTGTTTCACTGTTCACTGGTAATCACAGACCACACATACACTGTCTTTACCCTAGTCTTGTTCCACTGTTCACTGGTAATCACAGACCTACACATACACTGTCTTTACCCCAGTCTTGTTCCACTGTTCACTGGTAATCACAGACCACACATACACTGTCTTTACCCTAGTCTTGTTCCACTGTTCACTGGTAATCACAGACCAAACATACACTGTCTTTACCCCAGTCTTGTCCCACTGTTCACTGGTAATCACAGAACCACACATACACTGTCTTTACACCAGTCTTGTTCCACTGTTCACTGGTAATCACAGACCAAACATACACTGTCTTTACCCCAGTCTTGTTCCACTGTTCACTGGTAATCACAGACCAGACATACACTGTCTTTACACCAGTCTTGTTTCACTGTTCACTGGTAATCACAGACCACACATACACTGTCTTTACCCCAGTCTTGTTCCACTGTTCACTGGTAATCACAGACCACACATACACTGTCTTTACCCCAGTCTTGTTCCACTGTTCACTGGTAATCACAGACCAGACATACACTGTCTTTACACCAGTCTTGTTTCACTGTTCACTGGTAATCACAGACCACACATACACTGTCTTTACACCAGTCTTGTCCCACTGTTCACTGGTAATCACAGACCTACACATACACTGTCTTTACACCAGTCTTGTCCCACTGTTCACTGGTAATCACAGACCACACATACACTGTCTTTACCCTAGTCTTGTTTCACTGTTCACTGGTAATCACAGACCAAACATACACTGTCTTTACACCAGTCTTGTTCCACTGTTCACTGGTAATCACAGACCACACATACACTGTCTTTACATCAGTCTTGTCCCACTGTTCACTGGTAATCACAGACCAAACATACACTGTCTTTACACCAGTCTTGTCCCACTGTTCACTGGTAATCACAGACCACACATACACTGTCTTTACATCAGTCTTGTCCCACTGTTCACTGGTAATCACAGACCAAACATACACTGTCTTTACACCAGTCTTGTCCCACTGTTCACTGGTAATCACAGACCACACATACACTGTCTTTACACCAGTCTTGTTCCACTGTTCACTGGTAATCACAGACCACACATACACTGTCTTTACATCAGTCTTGTTCCACTGTTCATTGGTAATCACAGACCTACACATACACTGTCTTTACATCAGTCTTGTTCCACTGTTCATTGGTAATCACAGACCCACACATACACTGTCTTTACCCCAGTCTTGTCCCACTGTTCACTGGTAATCACAGAACCACACATACACTGTCTTTACCCTAGTCTTGTTCCACTGTTCACTGGTAATCACAGACCACACATACACTGTCCTTATCCCAGTCTTGTTCCACTGTTCACTGGTAATCACAGACCCATACATACACTGTCTTTACACCAGTCTTGTTCCACTGTTCACTGGTAATCACAGAACCACACATACACTGTCTTTACACCAGTCTTGTTCCACTGTTCACTGGTAATCACAGACCACACATACACTGTCTTTACATCAGTCTTGTTCCACTGTTCATTGGTAATCACAGACCCACACATACACTGTCTTTACCCCAGTCTTGTCCCACTGTTCACTGGTAATCACAGACCACACATACACTGTCTTTACCCCAGTCTTGTTCCACTGTTCACTGGTAATCACAGACCTACACATACACTGTCTTTACCCTAGTCTTGTTCCACTGTTCACTGGTAATCACAGACCACACATACACTGTCCTTATCCCAGTCTTGTTCCACTGTTCACTGGTAATCACAGACCACACATACACTGTCCTTATCCCAGTCTTGTTCCACTGTTCACTGGTAATCACAGACCACACATACACTGTCTTTACCCCAGTCTTGTTCCACTGTTCACTGGTAATCACAGACCACACATACACTGTCTTTACCCCAGTCTTGTCCCACTGTTCACTGGTAATCACAGACCTACACATACACTGTCTTTACCCCAGTCTTGTCCCACTGTTCACTGGTAATCACAGACCACACATACACTGTCTTTACCCCAGTCTTGTTCCACTGTTCACTGGTAATCACAGACCTACACATACACTGTCTTTACACCAGTCTTGTTCCACTGTTCACTGGTAATCACAGACCAAACATACACTGTCTTTACCCCAGTCTTGTTTCACTGTTCACTGGTAATCACAGACCAAACATACACTGTCTTTACCCCAGTCTTGTTCCACTGTTCACTGGTAATCACAGAACCACACATACACTGTCTTTACCCTAGTCTTGTTCCACTGTTCATTGTTTATCACAGAACTGCATATACACTGTCTTTACACCAGTCTTTTTTCACTGTTCACTGGTAGTCACATACCAAACATACACTGTGTTTATACCAGTCTTGTTCCACTGTTCACTAGTAGTCACAGAACCACACATACACTGTCTTTACCCCAGTCTTGTTCCACTGTTCACTGGTAGTCACAGACCAAACATACACTGTGTTTATACCAGTCTTGCTCCACTGTTCACTGGTAATCACAGACCACACATACACTGTCTTTACCCCAGTCTTGTTCCACTGTTCACTGGTAATCACAGACCACACACATACACTGTCTTTACCCCAGTCTTGTTCCACTGTTCACTGGTAATCACAGACCACACACATACACTGTCTTTACCCCAGTCTTGTTTCACTGTTCACTGGTAATCACAGACCTACACATACACTGTCTTTACCCCAGTCTTGTTCTACTGTTCACTGGTAATCACAGACCACACATACACTGCTTCTACCCTAGTCTTGTTCCACTGTTCACTGGTAATCACAGACCACACATACACTGTCTTTACCCCAGTCTTGTTCCACTGTTCACTGGTAATCACAGACCACACATACACTGTCTTTACCCCAGTCTTGTTCCACTGTTCACTGGTAATCACAGACCTACACATACACTGTCTTTACCCCAGTCTTGTTCCACTGTTCACTGGTAATCACAGACCACACATACACTGTCTTTACCCCAGTCTTGTTCCACTGTTCACTGGTAATCACAGACCTACACATACACTGTCTTTACCCCAGTCTTGTTCCACTGTTCACTGGTAATCACAGACCACACATACAGTGTCTTTACCCCAGTCTTGTTCCACTGTTCACTGGTAATCACAGACCACACATACACTGTCTTTACATCAGTCTTGTTCCACTGTTCACTGGTAATCACAGACCACACATTCACTGTCTTTACATCAGTCTTGTTCCACTGTTCACTGGTAATCACAGACCACACATACACTGTCTTTACCCCAGTCTTGTTCCACTGTTCACTGGTAATCACAGACCACACATACACTGTCTTTACCCCAGTCTTGTTCCACTGTTCACTGGTAATCACAGACCAAACATACACTGTCTTTACATCAGTCTTGTTCCACTGTTCACTGGTAATCACAGACCACACATTCACTGTCTTTACATCAGTCTTGTTCCACTGTTCACTGGTAATCACAGACCACACATACACTGTCTTTACCCCAGTCTTGTTCTACTGTTCACTGGTAATCACAGACCACACATTCACTGTCTTTACATCAGTCTTGTTCCACTGTTCACTGGTAATCACAGACCACACATACACTGTCTTTACCCTAGTCTTGTTCCACTGTTCACTGGTAATCACAGACCTACATATACACTGTCTTTACCCCAGTCTTGTCCCACTGTTCACTGGTAATCACAGACCACACATACACTGTCTTTACACCAGTCTTGTTCAACTGTTCAGTAGTAATCACAGAACCACACATACACTGTCTTTACCCCAGTCTTGTTCCACTGTTCACTGTTTATCACAGAACTGCATATACACTGTCCTTATCCCAGTCTTGTTTCACTGTCCACTGGTAGTCACAGACCAAACATACACTGTCTTTACACCAGTCTTGTTCCACTGTTCACTGGTAATCACAGACCAAACATACACTGTCTTTACACCAGTCTTGTTCCACTCTTCACTGATAATCACAGAACCACACATACACTGAAACCCCATGAAATATATAACTATACAGTGCTTGGTCACGTGCCCTTGTGAGATTGTGATATATCACCACAAAGTCCTCCCAAATCGAAAGTCCAAAAATAAAATTAACTCTAATATAAAAGCTTCTACCACCCTCCATATGGAAAGTACTTTCATATGAGGAACTGCAGCAATATAAAGAAAGACAAGAGGGGAGTGCACCTCTGCGTGTAATATAAAATAATATACTGTACATATGTGATAGTCTAGTTGGGTGCCAGACATTGGATATTGGCATACCTGGGAACTCTCAGAGTTTGACCCTGAGACTGAAGTTTTTGACCCCAATGTCGGGGTGAAGGGTCAAATTCTCAGGTTGAGATCTGATCTACACAATTAACTGCTAATTTAGTGTCTACCTTAATGATATTTTGTACCAGAAAGGCAGAGGGAGAAGTCCTGCTGGTCTTGTGAGTATATAAGAAGTGATATCTCACAACTGTCCTTGATCACTGACTGAATCACCACTGGGTTAGAGCAAACCTTGACATATCACCTAGAATCTACTTTCTTCGGAGTGTTAAGGGTTAATATTTTCAGAAGTTCCCAGGTATGGATATAGGTATTAGTTCAATTTCGGCAGGCCTGCTCATACAAGCCCTATATTTTTCTGATGAACTGACCAATTTGAGGATTTGAACTGCATAGGGTCATGTGACTTTGGTACCCATATACATATCCCATTAGACTCTATCAGAATGTAAGTATTCCCCACAAGCCCTAAGAAGGGGAAACATGCTTGGGCTGTGGGGTAAAAATAAGCCCCTTTGTTATTGGCTAGCCAGGCAGGATGTTAGGTGAGGGAGAGAAGGGGAGGGTCTATATATAGGCTTGTTCTAGCTTACCACTTCCTCTTGGGATCCTCGTTGTACATAGCCCTGCCCTCCCTCCCTTGTTTTGGTAGTTTGTTGGGTAGTGGCTGGTTTGGGAGGCCACTGTGGATCAGGTCATAAAAGCACCTGTGGGGGGGTTGTTTGTCACAGCTTTGGTGCTTTTGGGCCCTTGCCAATGGTTAAAAAATCGTGGGGTATATATTGTAACAGGGAGTTGTGAGGGCAGCGGCCTAAGAAATACACCTGGACCACGGTCGCGGGTTTTAGTCATTGCCCCGCACTGAGTTGCTCAGACCAGTTAATGGGGTGTGGTGTGGTGGATTAAGCATAGGGATGAGCTTTATGCTCAGTAGGGGTGGGACATAGAGTTATGCACCCAATATTCTTGGCAAGGGTTAAAAAAGCAGGTTGTTGTATAGTAATATTATTTCAATAAAGCTTTGGCCTGGTTTTCATCCATAATATGGTCTGTGTGTCTTACTTTGAACATTACCGCATGCCCAAGACATGTTATCAGCTTTGGTTTGAGGATGCTGAGAAAGAGAGCAATGTCATTCTAGAGAAGACCAAGATCACCACGGATGGAACTGGTACTCTCACGGGCAATCCAACAGATATCTATTCTATATACTTGATCAAGAAGGACATTGAGGTGATGCACTGATATTCCTAAGATTTGTATACTAAGAAGCTAGTCGTTGCCTCTTTTAAATGTTTGTGTAAGTCTTCTTTTATTATGCTATTTTTATAGTAAAGTCAAATTACATTTAGAGGTGTGATCCCGTCTTGTCTTTTACTGTATTGTCCGACACCCAGACCTTGTTCCACTCAGGGCCGGATTTACATCTCAGGAGCCTGTAGGCACAGAAATCTAAAGCGCCTTCCCCCTCATTGGACATCTCCACTGGACACCTGCACAATGTTCCTAATGTCAATATTGCCCCCATCATCTCTTTATTGCCCTCACATTGCCCCATCAGCTCCAACTTGCCCACATCAGCTCCACATTTCCCCCACCATCTCCGTATTGTCCTCACATTGCCCCCCATCAGCTCTAACTTGCCCCCCATCAGCTTCATGTTACCCTCATATTGCCCTCCATCAGCTCCACATTGCCCCCACCATCTCCAAATTGCCCCCCCATCAGCTCCAACTTTCCCCCCTTCAGCTCCATGTTACCCTCACATTGCCCTCCATCAGTTCCACATTGCCCCCACCATCTCCAAATTGCCCCCATCAGCTCCAAATTGCCCCCACCATCTCCATGTTGCCCTCACAATGTCCCCCATCAGCTCCAACTTGCCCCCAACATCTCCATGTTGCCCTCACATTGCCTGCCTCCCTCCCATTGTCCGTTTCCTACCTCCCTGGCAGGAGATCTGTTTCCTGTGCCTCCTTTGGCACAGTCCTGTAGTTGCTGAAGCTCCCGCGCGGTCTCCTATTCAGGAATGCAGAGCGCTGGGAGATGATGTAATCTCCCAGCGCTCTGCATTCCTACAGAGCCAACGAGGGAGCTCCGCACTTACAGGACTGTGCCAAAGGAGGCACAGACCTGTCCTGCCAGGGAGTTAGGAAATAGACAACGGGGGGGCAATGTGAGGGCGACATGGAGTGGGCGTCGGCACAGCCAGCGAGGTGGCTAGTTTTTTTTTTTGTTTTTTTTTTTAAGAATAAAAAAAAAAAAAAAAAAAATCCTATTGGCAGGCGCCCCTCGGTGGCGTGCGCCTGTAGGCAGGTGCCTACTTTGCCTTATGTCAAATCCGGCCCTGGTTCCACTGTCCACCATCACTGAAACGTGTTCTGTGGAACCATGTGAATTACTATAGGGCACTCTGGGGTTTCGTTAGCACTTTGAGTGTCAGAGGATTGCTTCAAAATGCGTTGGGCAACTCTCTGGCACTCAAAGGGGGAGATTCACCAGTTTATCACTTCTCCAGTTCCTATGTTATTGTATGGACCCTATTCATTAAGATCTCCAAAGCTGTAGATAGCTTAGTGCATTGGCTCCATAGTATAACATAGGAATTGGAGAAGTGATATCACTGGAGAAGTCATCACCACTTTATCACTTCTTTATCACTCCTTAGTGAATCTCCCCCCTCATGTTAAACACAACTTTAAAACCACCGCTGTAAGGAATAAAGTCAGAATTTATATCAGTGTTTATGCTGTTGTACTATAGGCATGTAACCAGTCCAGAGTGATCTGCTAATAAAGCTACTCATGCAATGTATTAACCTACACATTCTTCATTCCAGGCCCAGACTGGGACAAAAAATAGGCCCCGGCATTTAAGGCTGAGCAGCCCATTTTTATTTTTTGAGCAGCCCATGGGGGGGCGTGGAGGCGGCCAACGATTATTGTGGGCGGAGCTTATGATCACGTGCAGTGCACCGCACGGCCGCATGTTGATTGCCCTCCCACCAGGAAACTTGTAACAAGGTGGCTGTCTTTCAGAAAGTGAAAGACGGCCCAAACTCGTTTAATTATTAATTTGTTTTTTAAACGCCCGGACCGGCCACGGATCGGCCCACCAGGCAAATGCCCGGTATGCCCGATGGTCAGTCCGGGCCTGCTTCAGACATTTGCAACCCATTCAGACACAATGTATCAGAGACCAATCTATCCTGCAGTGGGTTAAGGAATGGATAACTATTTAGAGTTTTAATTAGACAATTACTAATTACTAATAGCTACTCACATTTCAGCGTAACAGACTAACTAGCATTAGATTCATTTTATGGAACATTGACCTGTCGCTTTAGATTTAAAAATGCTTATTCAGTGTTATTGGAAAAAAAAAAGTAAAAAAAAAAAGTAAAGTCTCATGACGACGTCTGTGCAGATCTGAGGCAAATAAAAGGCAATGTATATGACATAAAATCCTGAAATCCCTTAAAGCGGCACTTTCACGACATTAATATTGAGGCCCAAATCATAATTACAATAGTGATATGCATAGACGTACTTGTATTTCCAGGAATGATTACTGTATTAGTGAGAAATAGAACCTTTTATGCAGGCAGGCACCGGCTGGGATCTTGCTGTAGGCGTTCTCTGCACCTACGCTGTCAGTCCCTTCCGCTGCCTTAATTAACCCTTTGTGTGCCAGAGGGGTACGGAACACAATGCAAAGCAATGCGTTCTGTACCCCTCTGGCACTCAAAGGGTTAAGGCACAAAGGCAGTCAACTCGCCAATCATGGAGGAGAAGGGGACGGACAGCGGAGACGCAGAGATGCCGTCCCTGCAAGATGTCTGCACTGTTCCCCGGTGCCTGTCTGCCTATAAAGTTCTATTTTCACTAATACAGCAATTATTCTTGAAAATACAAGTATGTCTATACATATCGCTATTGTAATTATGATTTGGGGCTCAATATTAATGTCATGAAAGTTCCACTTTAAAGGGATAGTAATGTCAGAAAAAAAGTATTAACTATATGGTAAAAAAAATTAAAAGAGAGTACTCGCACTTATTCGTATCTCTCAGACCGTTATGGTTTGAGAGATATAGGAAAACAGTTCTCTGTTCCCTCCCCTTTCTGCTTGACGAGCTGTAAAACTGTCAGAAGCAGATTCTGGTCACAGATTTGGCTCTTCAGCAGCGCCGATATAACAATATCTAAAGACAAATACTTAATTTGGAATGGTCTACAAGGTGTGCCTGGCTTGCAAGCACACTTTGTAGACCGTTCCAGTGAAGTATTTATTTCTAAATAGTGTGATTTCAGCTCTGCTGAAGAGCCTCTGTCTGGTCAAATGACTGGAATCTGCAGCTGTCAGCTAGATGGCAGACTTGAGTAAAACAGCCAGGAAAAGGTAACTTTATCAAGTTATATCTCTCAAATCATAAAGGTTTGAGAGATAAGACTTACATAGATGTTAATCTTTTTTAATGTCTACAATATTAAATCAACTTAAAATTAATCATTACTATCATTCTATGGGACCCTATTAGGCTATGGGGACATAAGATTTTGGACGAAAGTATTGTGATATACACAATTATTTATTAAAATAAAAAAATCTCAAATATCTCAAATATATTTTGAACACAATAAAATAAAAATATAAATATATATATAATAAAATATAAATAATAATATATATATGGTGCAGATATTTTTATTTTATTGTGTTCAAAATATATTTGAGATATTTGAGATTATTTTTATTTTAATAAATAATTGTGTATATCACAATACTTTCGTCCAAAATCTTATGTCCCCATAGCCTAATAGGGTCCCATAGAATAGACCACCAACCCTAGATAGAGGGTAGCAGGGAATTGTATTGAGCCTGAGGTGAAGCATTCTTAATTACCATCGAGGACCCAGGAGAGGTGAGGGGAAGGAGAAGACGTAAAGGTACCATCACTGGGGGTTATCCAATGAAAGCTCACATACCAAGAGGCTGGCTTGCCTCATTAGAAGGTGAGTCTGCAATCAACCCCATTGAGAGGTGTCTTTTCACGGTGAAGGAGGTGACAGATTGAATTGAAAAGAAAGGAACTCACTTTGGTGAATGGGAACAATAGTAAAAAACAGTTGCGTATAACAGTCTACACTCAGATTGTGTGCGTCTTTTCTCTCTCTTTTTTTGGTGGTATTGTCTTTGAGAAATAAGGGCTTAACCGGAAGCCCAGAAGAAAGAGCTGCACTGCTGGTGGGATTCACAGAAGATCTCAAAAGAACTTATACAGGTTATGCTATTAATTTATATAAAGTCTCAACTCTGTTTTTTTTTTATAAATTGTAATAATATTTTTTTATTATTATTATTATTACTATCAAATTTTAAATTGGTGTATTAGCACTTGGAATTTTTGTGAAAGTAGGAAAAACCTGCCCTTCTTTGACAAGGAGCACAGGTTTTTCCTTATACGAACCGAGCGAAGATTGTCCCTTGTTGTGATCTGTCCGGACTTCAGATCTGAGGGGTGGTGGCTTAGGGTCTCCAAAAGGGGCGAGAGGGATCAACTTCAGCATCTAATTACATCATAACTAAACAGTTTTGAAGATTAAAAGCATCAGGCAGCAGTAACATTCATTATGCTGAACGATCTGAGCTGAGTTTAAAAGAGCAGTAAACTTTTTTTATGAAAAAATATATATTGTAGGGATTTTCCTATTGAGTAAAATAAGGGTATTCCCACTGCGGAGAGATTTATATTTCCAGAGTTATTACAGATTAAACCCATGTTTTTTTACATTAGCAGTGCCCTCTAGTGGTCAAATTCTAAGTAGTTTTCCTGTTAGATTCTAATGGAGAGGAAAGTCAGAAAACTCAGAGACGTATAGTTCTCCATAGAATGTGATAGAAACTGCTGAGTCACTTCCTGTCAGTTAGAACTATCAGAAAGTAAACACAGTAAATTCACTTCCTGTCAGTTAGAACTATCAGGAAGTAAACACAGTAAATGCACTTCCTGATTATTTGAACTGATATAAATTTTGAATAAAACATCTGACAGCGATGGGAGTGACCTTGTTTTATTCAGCAAGAAAAGCTCTATAAAATATGTGTTTTCATAAATAAAAGTTTACTGCTCCTTTAAAGTTAAATATTACTATAAGTCCTTGATACCACTGTACTACACTGAATTGATAAGCAGGTGTCTACCATTCACTGACAGGTGAGGATAAACCACTGAACCCTGTTCATAAATGGGATTGGGGATGACAATTATTTACTATGAACGAGAAACTCCCAGTAAGTACAGGTAATAAGCCCACATTTATTAAAGGGGACCTCTCACCTATATGTATGTAAAGCTCATATGGGACCAGAGGCAGCTCCCGTCCCACTACCCATTATCCTCCGATGACGGAGGCTGTCTGTCACTAAGCTGTATCGATCTCATTGGCTAGATATCGATCTCTGCCAATGAGATCGCTCCAACTTAGTGACAGATAGCCTCTGTCATCGTGGGATGATGGGTAGTGGGACGGGAGCTGCCTCTGGTCAGCAAGATTCGGCAGTCTGGAAGTAGGCTGCCTGACACTTTTTAAACATTCATTTTTAACCCTTTGAGTGCCAAGTGGGTACATTGTACGAGTTTGGACAGCTGTACCCGCTGTGCCAAGCTCGTACAATGTACCCACTAAAATGCGGTCACTGCATGAGCCGGTATAACCGGCATGCAGTGGCCGCATTTAAAAAAAAAAAAAAAAGCTGTGCAATCGTGGGGGGACATGAGGATCACTCCTCATGTCCCCCCTGTTATTGATCTCCCAGCCGATCGCGCTGGGAGATCAATAAAAGCAGAGGAGAAGCGCAGCAAAAGCGCAGCTTCTCCTCTCCTGTCTCTCCTACCCGAACTTCCGGTAGGAGTGGGCAGGACCAGGGGACCGGTGGGGGGACCGGTGGTAGGAGAGAAGGGCAGGAGAGCTTTTGCTCTCCTGCAGTCGCCTCATTGATCTCCCAGCCTATCAATGACTGAGGGGACACCAGTTGGGGGGTCATCAGGATTGGTCCTAATGGCCCCCCAACAAGCTCTGATTACAAAGTAATGATAAAAAAAAAATTAACCCTCTGAGTGCCACAAGGGTCCAATGCATTGCTTTGCAATGCGCTGGAGACCCCGGTGGCACTCACAGGGACACTTTTTTTGATAACTTTTTTTTTTTTTTTTTTTGGTAAGACCTCATTGGGGGGATCGGGGGGGTTTGTATACCCCTCAATGAGGTCTATAATAAAAAAAAAGTAAATAAAAAAAAATTAACCCTGTGTGTGCTACGGGGGGGGGGGCAATGCAGCCCCCCTTCTGCGGCACACACAGGGCTTTTATCATTACTTTGTTATCAGAGATTGTTGGGGGGGTCATCAGGATTGGTCCTGATGGCCCCCCAACAAGCTCTGATTACCAAGTAATGATAGAAAAAAAATTAACCCTCTGAGTGCCACAAGGATCCAATGCATTGCTTTGCAATGCGCTGGAGACCCCTGTGGCACTCACAGGGTCACTCCGTTTGTGGACATATATATTTTTTTTTACTAAGACCTCATTGGGGAGGAATCAGGGGGTCCTGATGCCCCTCAATGAGGTATATAATAAAAAAAAATTAAATAAAAAATTAACCCTGTGTGTGCCACTGGGAGGGGGGTTCAATGCAGACCCCCTTCCTGTGGTACACACAGGACTTTTTATCATTACTTTGTGATCAGAGCTTGTTTGGTGGCCATCTGAATACAAAGTAACGATAAAAAAATTAACCCTTTGTGTGGGGGGAAAAGCCCCAAAAAATGCACGTGCAACAGGAAAGGGGTCCAACGCAGTGCTTTGTATGAGGGGACATACAGTGCACAATGGTAGTCAGAGATCTCCCATACACTCTATCAGACACTGCCCCACCATCACCACCATCCTTGCTCCTCTGCTCATACCCACACACACTGCCTAATCCCTCACCTTCTCACACATTTTGTTAGACTTGTAGTCACAGGTCCGCACGTACACCGGCTGACGTCCTAGCTTCTTTCATCTGTTAGCCATAAAATCACACATACACTGTTTGCTTTCCCATTTCTGTTTCACTGGTAGCTACGCTCTTGTAGCGTAAATTGATATGTCAACCCAGAGCAGTGGGGTACCATTTTTTTTTGGCTGGCAAGAAGTCCTCCTAGGAAATCCCACGCCATTGAACCATTTTAGTATCTTTGAAGTGACTGATGTGTAAAACAAATGTTTGTTTTTCTTTCCTGTAGCACCACATTCTGGAAATAGTTGTGCCAATTAACTTAGGGGTACAAAGGCAAGTGACCCCTCATTAGATGCGGCAGGTTGTCTTCTTTCCAAAATGGTATGGTTTATCTACCTTTTCTTCAATTCTGAAGGTGTTATAGCCATTTTCGTACAGGCAAGTCAGGTTTGAGAAAATGTTTGAAACATCAGAGTTTGTAGTTGGTGTAGTTTTCTACTTCTAGCACCCCCTAAGGTAGTTCAACTCATACCAATGGGGTGTCGTTTGACTCCTAAGAGCACTAGCAAACAAATGCAGTTGAAAATTCCATGGTTTTCACAGAGCGCCATACATTTGAAGGGGCAGAAATGTAAGAAAATGCCTTTTTTTTCATTAGCGTCACCTCCTGGAAGCATTTGTGCATACCAGCCTTTGGGTAAAAAGGCAAGTGACCCCTCATTAGATGCGGTAGGTTGTTTTCTTTCCAAAATGGCATTGTTTCTCTAACTTTCCTGCATATCTATTATGGTTATAACCATTTTAGTGCAAGCAGATAATTTAAAAAACAAAAGTGTCAGGTTTACATACGTGTTCCTAGCACCCACATGTTGTATGTTAACCCACACAAATGGGCTACCATTTTTCTCATGTTGGTATCTGGTTCTGAATACAGCAGGAAATGTTATGGTTTTCAAAGATTTTAGTATCTTTGAAGTGGTGGAAATGTAAAAAAAACATGTATTTATTCCCATAGCGCCAACTTTTGGAAATATTTGTGCACTTCAGCCCAGGGGTAGAAAGGCAAGTGACCCCTCACTTGATGCGGGAGAATGTCTACTTTCCAAAAAGGTATACCTTTTATACCTTTCCTTCATGTCTCTAACAGTTATGGACATTTTAGTACAAGCAGCCATTTTCGAAGAAGCAAACAGGTAGGTGTAGTTATGTGCTTCTGGCACCCCTAAGGTAGGTCGACTCATTCCAATTGGGTGTCATTTTTCTCCTAAGGGCACTAGCTAATGAATACAGTTGGAAATTCCATGGTTTTCACAGATTTCCATACAGATGAAGGAGCAGAAATGTAAGAAAATGCCATTTTTTCCTAAAGTGCCACCTTCTGGAAGCATTTGGGCACAACAGACTTGGGGTAATAAGGAAATTCACCCCTCATTAGATGCGGCAGGTTGTCTTCTTTCCAAAATGGTATAGTTTGTGTAGCCTTTCTTCACTTCTCTAGTTGTTATAACCATTTTTGTACAGACAAGTAATGTTTGAGAAAATGTTAGAAAAATTAGAGGTTGCAATAGGTGTAGTTTTGTACTTGTAGCGCCCCCTGAGGTAGGTGAACTCATACCAATGGGGTGTCATTTTTCTCCTAAGAGCACTAGCTAATGAATACAGTTGGAAATGCCATGGTTTTCACAAATTTCAGTACATTTGAAGGGGCAGAAATGTAAGAAAATGCCTTTTTTTTTTCATTAGCGCCACCTTCTGGAGGCATTTGTGCACTCCAGGCTTGGGGTAACAAGGCAAGTCACCCATCATTAGATGCGGCAGGGTGTCTTCGTTTCAAAATGGTATAGTTTGTGTACCCTTTCTTCACTTCTGTAGTTGTTATAACCATTTGTGTACAGACAAGTAATGTTTGAGAAAATGTTAGAAAAATTAGAGTTTGTAGTAGGTGTCGTTTTGCACTTCTAGCGCCCCTGAGGTAGTTAAACTCATACCAATGGGGTGTCATTTTTCTCCTAAGAGCACTAGCTAATGAATACAGTTGGAAATGCCATGGTTTTCACAAATTTCAGTACATTTGAAGGGGCAGAAATGTAAGAAAATGCCTTTTTTTTCCATTAGCGCCACCTTCTGGAGGCATTTGTGCACTCCAGGCTTTGGGTAACAAGGCAAGTCACCCATCATTAGATGCGGCAGGGTGTCTTCTTTTCAAAATGGTATGGTTTGTGTACCCTTTCTTCACTTCTGTAGTTGTTATAACCATTTGTGTACAGACAAGTATTGTTTGAGAAAATGTAGAAAAATTAGAGGTTGCAATAGGTGTAGTTTTGTACTTGTAGCACCCCCTGAGGTAGGTGAACTCATACCAATGGGGTGTCATTTTTCTCCTAAGAGCTCTAGCTAATGAATACAGTTGGAAATGCCATGATTTTCACACATTTTAGTACATTTGAAGGGGCAGAAATGTAAGAAAATGCCTTTTTTTTCATTAGCGCCATCTTCTGGAGGCATTTGTGCACACCAGGCTTGGGGTAACAAGGAAAGTCACCCCTCATTAGATGCAGTAGGTTGTCTACTTTCCAGAAATATATAGTTTTATATAGTTGTTCCACTGTTTTAGGGTAGATTTACCACAAAAACCCTAGAATGCGCATTTTAGTTTATAAAGTTGAAAATGTCATTTTGAGCTGCTGTTGATTAGGGCTCTACGCTAGCCATGGACGTAGGTAAAACTATACAAATTTGGTATTTTTTTACTCGGGGGACTCGGGGCTTTTTCAAATAATTGAAACTTTTTCAATCAAGGTAAATGTTTTTGATACATAGTATGTGATTTTAGCAAAATGAGTACATTTTCACTTTTTTGTCATTATGACATCATAGCTTTTTGCACGATGTAAAATTCTCTTCATGTAAGGTACCACAAGAAAGCTCAATTCGTTCTGAAAAAAACAATATATAGTTTTCCATATTTAACTAAAAATCCCCAGAGGAAATCAAGCCTAAACGGAAGGATAGCAAAAATGTTGAAAAAGTGTCTGGCCTGCAGGGTTCAGAAAATGGCCCGAGCCTCTGGTACTGAAGGGGTTAAGCCTATAACTGTTTTGTTTTAAAAATGAACAACGTTTCCAAGCTTTTTGATAAATGCTCTAACTTATGAGCATTACATACATATAGGTGAGAGATCCCCTTAACACCTTAAGGACCCATGACGGTCCTGCACCGTCATGGGTTGTTATACCTTTAACGACCCATGACGGTCCAGGACCGTCATGGCTTAAATGATAGCAGCGTGCCTCCGTGCATTAAATCCAGGCTGAGACTGAGCGCTCCGAGACCGGGGCATTCAGTCTCAGCCCTTCTTCCTTCCTCCGGTTCATGCGATCGCCGTATCAGCGATCACATGTACCGGCATAGTGACAGACAGAGGCAGCATGCAAAGCCTGTCTCGTCTGCCTCTGTCTCCCTTGCTCTCAAAGTAAGGGAGACAGAAGTAGACGGGAGACACCTAGTGGTTAAAAAAATACAGCAGTTGGGGGTATTAACCCCTTCACTGCTGGTGCAGGAGGCTGGCTAAATGCAGGTCAATTTTTGACCTGCAATTTTACACTTGTGTTTTTAAAAAAAAAAAAAAAAACACATTTACAAGTGTGATTGTTGTGGAGCCATGTAATACACTTATATACACCACCAAATGCTAGGGACAAAAAAAGTGTCAAAATAGGGTGGGAAAAAGGGACATGGGGATTTTCACCCAGGGGGGACAGTGGCCACTTTAAACTGTGCATTTTGTAGGTATGACTGACCGGTCATACCTTTCATGCAGTCTCCATAAAAATTTAACCCTTTGTGGTCAATTGATCCTAAGAGAAAAATCAAAAATGGTGTTTTTTTTACATTTTTTACCTTTTTTTTTAATTTTAATAAAGTGAATGGTGGGTTATCCATATAAATAGGGTATCAAATGAAAGCCCTATTTATGCTTAAAAAAAACAGTATATAATTTATGGGGGTGGAATAAAAGCCTATAAAGGGAAAACACTGTTGAACAAAGACATAGTCAAAAAGGTCAGAATTGCTCCGGTCGTTAAGGGAAAACAACCTCAGATTTTCCCAGTCCTTAAGGGGTTAAAGTCCCTGAATTCCATTGCAGTTTTGGCTACAGACTTAACAGTGCCAATCTGTTATATAAAACCCTTGATAACACTTATCAGCTGCAATGTAATCTATACCTAAATTAAAGTTACAGATTTTCTGATTATTAGACAGTTAAAGCTGGTACATTCGATTTAGCAGTTTTTATCAGGATAGCAAAGAACTTACTTTTATGTTGACAATAAATTTCTCTCTTCTTGATTAAATAGTGAACATTACAGCGCTGATCTTTTCACAAACTGTGTATATTTGCTCTATAAAATTATTGGCTTTAGAAAATTTGCCATGGAAACCAAGTGCAAGTTGAAATATATTTGAAATACTGGCCATTTTTGGAACTCCTTACATGGTAGAACACACTTTTTTCTTGTATAGAATCTTAGATTTTGTCATTTTTATTAAAAGAACGGGAAGCTTTTTTCATGAAAAGCTATGTTATACGGCTCTTCTTGCGGAGGAAAAAACAGGGGTCCCTCCATTGGGAGATATTTCATTCAAACATTTTGTGGTTTTAGCAGTGAGCTGCGCAGGCCTCTGCTCCATAACCTTTTGTTTACCAGAGAGGTATTCAATGCATTGCTTCGCAAGCGCTTTAGATAGTCCTCAAAGGATTAAAGCGTTAAACTGCTGTTTTCCGTTCTGGTCACCAGATGGTGATGTTCCTGTCACTTACTATGGAGAACCATAGTCATTGACTCAAGCTCTCCCATAGAGTGAATTACATTAAAAAAAGCCTTTTGACTCTGTTGCCATTAGTTTGGTTAAAAAAAAAAGTCTGAACTGTGATAATGTTTTAATGGAAAATGTCCCAGCAAACTCATTACAAAATGATACTTTTTGATTATTATTATTTTTAAACAAATACAAATTAATTTATTATACAGTACTGTGTTATATATTTTGCTATGTGTAGTATGTATGTACATATGTGGGATATGTAATACACTGTGTAGTATGGGCGTACATTTGTGGTAAATATAATTCTATGAATGTATGTATGTATGTACATTTATGTGCAAAAGTCTTAGGCAGGTTTGAAAAAATGCTGTAAAGTAAGAATGATTTAAAAAAATAGACATGATAATTGTTTATTTTTATCAGTTAACAAAATGCATAGCTCATGAACAGAAGAAAAATCTACATCAAATCATTATTTGGCGTGACCACCCTTTGCCTTCAAAACATCATCAGATCTTCTAGGTGCACTTGTACACAGTTTGTTAAGGAACTTGGCAGGTAGGTTTTTCCAAACAACTCTGAGACCAAACCACAGTTCTTCTGTGGATTTAGGCCCCTCAGTTGCTTCTCTCTCTTCATGTAATCCCAGACAGACTTGATGTTGAGATCAGGGCTCTGTGGGGGCCATACCATCACTTCCAGGACTCCTTGTCTTCTTTACGCTAGAGATAATTCTTAATGATTTTGGCTGTATGTTTGGGGTTGTTGTCATGCTGCAGAATAAAATTGGGGCCAGTCAGATGCCTCCCTGATGGTATTGCATGATGGAGAAGTATCTGCCTGTACTTCTCAGTATTGAGGAGACCATTAATTCTGACCAAACCCCCAACTCCATCTGTAGAAATGGAGCCCCCACCATGCCTCACTGTTGCCTGCACTCATTCTTGTACCGCTCTCCAGTCCTTCGGTGCACAAACTGCTTTCTGCAACAGCCAAATATTTCAAATTCTGCCTCATCAGTCCAGAGCACCTGCTGACATTTTTCTGCACCCCAGTTCCTGTGTTTTCATGTTTAGTTGAGTTGCTTGGCCTTGTATGGCTGTATGGTCACAGGTCTTCCATGAACACTACTTCTGACCAGACTTTTCTGGACAGTAGATGGGTGCACCAGGGTCCCACTGTGTTCTGCCAAATCTGAGCTGATGGCACTGCTGGACATCTTCTGATTGTGAAGGGAAGTAAGCAAGATGTGTTTTTCATCTGCTGCAGAACTTTCCTTTGCCAAACATTGCATAAATGCTCCTCAACCTTGCCTGGTTCTTTGTGCTTCCTCAAAAGAGTTTTGACAGCACATCTGGAAACCCCAGTTTGCTTTAAATTTCTACCTGGGAGAGACCTTACCATGCTTTATGATTTTTGACATTAAACCATTTTCAGCAACCTCACCATGTTAGCTGACTTTGGCTGTTCCTCACCCAATTTTATTCCTCCTACACAGCTGTTTCTGTTTCAATTAATGATTGTGCTTCAACCTACATATTAAATTGATTATTAGCACCTGTTTGGTATAATTGTTTAATCATACACCTAACTATACGCCTACAAAATCCCTGCCTTTGTGCAAGTTTACCTAGAAGAACTGAATGAATGAATGAATGAATGAATATGTTTATTTATATAGCACCACAAGTGTACGCAGCGCTTTACAATTTCAGGGTTTAAACAATACAGGGTTACAGGTGCTTTGTAGAGTGAAACACTGGGTGCGAGGTCCCTGCCCGAAAGCTTACAATCTAAAGAATTCATGCTCTTTTGAAGGCAAAGGGTGGCCACACCAAATACTGATTTGATTTACATTTATTTTGTGCATTTTGTTAATTGATAAAACTATTATCATGTCTATTTTTGAAATCATTCTTACTTTACAGCATCTGCCTAAGACTTTTAAACAGTATATACTGCCTGGCAAACACACTCAGAGGCGGCAGTAAGGAGGAATTATTGAAATCTCCCCTATACTGGTGTTCCTATAAGACCAGTCATGAGGGAGTGATTTTCACACATTCACTTCTGGAGAGTTGTGTAACGCAGTGCTTTGCAATGAGTTGCATATCGTTTTGGAGCTGAAAGGGTTAAGCACTGAACATTCACCAAGCCAGTCATTAAAAACTTTGCCTCATTTCTGGATTCACCAGGATGTCAAGAGAAAATAGTCATATGTGAATATTCACTTTTAATATTTTAACCCTTTTACTGCCAGACCCGTATCTAATCCATTGGGTTACAGTGCGGTGGATAACACACATTATGGCTACTCCTGTTTAGGATGTCTTCTGTAGTGTCTGACTTCATAACACACCTCCTTTATAAAACATTCTGTGTTTATTTAGTCCTACATATAACTGCATGGGACTTTTTTTTAATTTATTTTATTAACCACACAGTATGTCAGTATTGCTAGTATTGTATACAATTATATGATTTTAGGATTCATGTTGGACTTCTGGACACCCAATCTATTGAATTGAATGCAAGATAAGGTTTCTACAAAAAATCAAGCTCTGGAATTGATATATCATCCCTATACTTGCCTAATGCCAATTTACCAGGCTACTGAAGCCAATATCCTCAGTTTAACACTTTAAGTGCCAGGGAGGTATGCAACACATTACAATAATAAGGTTAATGCTGCTTGCTCCAAGGTGAGGTCAACAGTGAAATCTGTGGATGTTCTAGGGCATTTCTTTCCTTGTTTAACGATCTGTATTAAACAAAGTCATGTGACTGAAAAACTTGTCTGAAGCCTAACACACCCAGGGGTGGCAGTAAGGAGGGGATATTCATGTCTCTTCCCTACTGCCAGTCCTTGAGATACTGAGGGGGCATGATTTTGGCAGGACACACGCACACACACATACACACATACACGCATACATTCATTCATGCATACATTCATTCATGCATACACACACACTGTGAAATACATACACACATGCATGTAGACCCCTGGATATTTTCTGTTGTGGGTCTCCTAGGGACACTTACTAGGCTATTTAGAACTGTGTAGTTCTGATCAGATGCTTGGAATACAAGGAACTGAATGAGCATTCTCAGAACATGAAAAAGAGCCTTGGAGTACGAGAAACTTATTGGACAGGTGCACAACAGTCACAGACATACACACACAGCCCTCACCTGAGTCTCTTCTACACCCAAATGTCCTCCTGCTCTACACACACACACAACACACACACACACACACACACACACACACACACACACACACACACAAAATGCCTTCACCTGCACTTCTCCTGTTAACCCTTTCAGTGGCAGAGGGCTACGCAACACATTCTTTGCAATGTGTTGCAAACCAATCTGGCACTCAAAGGGTTAACCCTTGAAGTACCAGAGGGGTATGCAAAACATTGCTTTGCTATACGTTAAGAAACTCTCTGTCACTCAGAGGGTTAAAGGGATAGTAATACTTTTATTAAAGTTTAGCTCCAAGTCTTCTTTATATATTTTTTAACATGTAGAGCTAGATTTAATCACTTACTTACAGTGTTGTATTTTAAACACTATTCAAGCTGAAAGGATCCCCCTCGTTCCCCTTTCCCTGCGTCACTGCTTCTCAGTCTGGTCCAGATGGAGAGCGACGAAGGACAATCTTCAATAAGCAAAATAAAAATCATGCCCCCCTTCCTCAAGGGTGAGATGGTTTTCCTTATACTTACTGACTGAAGATTGTCACTCAGTGTTAACAGCATTGTATTTAGCCGTTTGAGCGCCAGAAAGCTAACTAATGCATTGCACCACAATGAATTGGATGACTTTAAGAGCACTCAGTGGGTTAACACACCGCTGTATACTACATGGCACACTGTGGCTTAAAATGCTGCTATAAGTCTCTTACACATAATATTTTATTTTCTGATTTCTACTTCTACACGCCAAACACACAGAGGCATAATACTGCAATTCTGCCCAAAAGTAAAAGAAAAAACAAATACTGATTTAATGGTTTCAGGACCAGATGGAGGACGGCAACACGTTATGAAGCAATGTCCTCTGGCCCTCAGAGGGCTACATTTGGCTTCTAATGCTCTGAATACTTTAATACAAAATTGTTACCTACACAGCACTGTAAAGCTCCTACAAGAGCCGGAACCTACACACACACACACACACACACACACACACACACACACACACACACACACACACACACACACACACACACACACACACACACACACACACACACACACACACACACACACACACACACACACACACACACACACACACACACACACACGGGGGGGAGGCGGATATCACTGTGTCATTGTCCCGTGTGTGTGTGTGTGTGTGTGTGTGTGTGTGTGTGTGTGTGTGTGTGTGCGCGCGCGCGCGCGCGCGCGCGCATGTCTGTTGCACGTGTGTATGTCTTTTGCATGTGTGTTTGTGTGTGCATGTCTGTTGCCTGTGTGTGAGCACGTGTGTCTGCGCATGTTTGTTGTGTGTGTTTGTATATCTGTTACATGTGTATCTAATTGTATGCATCTCCAGTGTGTGTGTATGCATGTCTTTTCCATGTTTCTGCCGCTCACTGTGTGTATGTGTCTGCCTGTGTGTTGCATATATCTGTGTTTATCAGTGTGTCTACATTTCACACACGTGCGCCCAACGGTCATAACATGACGGGCAACACCGTCCCACATTGCTAGTATATAAATAAAAATGAATTTGTGAGGGAATATGAAAAGCAGCAAGGAAATAAGGGATCCTCCAAATCCCCAAAACAGGGGAAACCCCAGAACAAGGACAAAAAGAAAATATTCCTGCCGTAATCCATACAGATTACCTGGAAATATAAACCCTGTATAGGTAATAAAATACATTTACATGCACTGCCTTCTTAAAGGGGTGTTTCACCATGTCTTTATTTCACTCAGTCTTGTAGTAATAGAATTTATTCATTCAAATACCCTTCCATTTCAAACATGCACCATTTTATTAAAGGGGTTTTTCTAGAAACAATGAGGGAGATTTATAAAAGCCGTTATTCTTACCGTTTAACTGTCCTTAAAGCATGGCAAGTGAAGACAACTCCAGGTCTGATTTATAAATATTTTAAAGGGATAGTAATACCTTAAAATAAGTTTATTTTATATTGTAGCCCTTAAAAAAACATGAAAAATTATATGTCTTATCTCCCAAACCTTTATGGTTTGGGAGATATTCAGAAGTAAAGTTTCCCCTGGAGTGACGTCATTGCTCCACCCTTCAGATTTGGAATCCGGTCCCAGGACCGGCTGTGCCTCTCCAGAAGTGCTGAGATCATGATCTTTAAAAAGAATTTCTTCACTGGAATGGTCTACAAAGTGTTCTTTCAAGCCAGGCACACTTTGTACACTGTTCCAATGAAGTAGTTCTTTTCAAAGATCGTGATCTCGGCACTGCTAAAGAGCTGCCGGTTGCTATGTGGACCGAATTCCAAATCTGTCCACTAGATGGCAGACTTGGCTGAAACAGCCAGGAAAAGAGCATTTTACTATATTTTACATGTGAATATCTCCCAAACCATAAAGGTTTGGGAGATAAGACTTATATCATCTTTCATGGTTTTTTAAGGGCTACAATATAAAATAAACTTATTTTCAGGTATTACTATCCCTTTAAATTAGTTTTTATAAATATGTCATTACTATGAATATTTTAATGCCTCATATGCTTAAGAACAACTGTTAAGGTTTGGTTGAGTTTCTCTAAGTCTGACTATCGATTCTGCTGTCTGAGCTAATCCAGTGCTCTGCTATCCATTACTGCTGCCTTTCCTTTGCTGGATCAGGTTGAATCAGCTGACCTCTGTGTTTGCTCACCTGACTGCTTCAGCCAACAGCCAAACTTGACTCACTACCTGATCGCCCTTGTGTTTGCTTCTGGCTGCAAGAGTGATCTACTGAGGTGCTGATTACCTGTGTATGACCTGGCTTCCTCTGACGTCCCTTCAGGCTCCTGGCTCCTGGATTGTTCCTGACTTCGCTGATCTCCGTATTCCTGACCCCAGCTTGGCTGAGTACCTGTCTTGGTTCCTGACCCGGCTTGTCTTTTGGTTTACGCTTCTGGATCACGATTTTGTTTTGTTTGCTTTTGTTATTTTAATAAAGGTGTTTTGCATTTTACCTTTTTGTGTCCTGTCTGTTTCCTGGTCCCTAACAACAACCTACACATGGCGTTAAAATTCTAGCGATAATATTGTTGCAGATCTATTGCAAACTGCAACAATTCTTTATAAATTCATTGCCCCAATATTTTCTTTCTCCCAACTGCCAATTTTCCTCAACCTCTACTAGTTGATGTTACATGCAAGAAAACTGATGTTATACAGTTTATAAATAGCAAAATGCATTTTAACTCCACTTTTAAGACAATTTACACGTAACTCCATTTTCTCCTGTATAGTATGTGGCCATTTGCTCAATAGAAGTACCGTGTGTTTTGCAGTGGTGGGTGGATTAGACCTGTATAGAGAGGTTGGTGCAGTGTTTGCTCCACTATTGGTCTTCACATACCTACTGCAAACTCTTCCTGTTGAAAAGCAAGTTATTCTTATCAAGAGAGTTTCAGAGACTATAAAGGGGTGGGATGGGTGTTTTTAATTAGTGTTTAATTAGGTTTTAATCTCAAAATGCTACAAGTTACCACAAGAGCTGCTTCCTCAGGTTTAATTTTATTTCAGTTATTTTATAATTGGTATGACTCTCTTGGAATTGAGGTGCCTTGGCACGATAAGAGAGCTTATACATACTTTGGCCAAACAATGTCATGAAATCTTCATTTTTTATTAAAGGGATAGTAATACTTCATTTTAACTTTATTTTATTTTGTAGGCATTAAAAAAACATGAAGAATGATATGTCTTATCTCTCAAACCTTTATGGTTTGAGAGATATTCACAAGCAAAGTTTCCCCCTCCCGCCCCTTTTTCCTAGTGTAAGCCACCTCCTCTCAGATGTGAATCTGGTTGTAAGACCAGACAGATAACAACAGGGGACAATCTTCTTTGTATGAAAACAATGAAAGCCCTTCCCCCCTTGACAAGTTTTTCAGCATATTCCCTTATCTTAATTGAAGATTGTCCCTCTCTGCAGTCTACCTGGGCACCTCCCTTCTGATCTGGCTGAAGAGGGGGGGGGGATACTTTGCTTGTGAATATCTCTTAAACCATAAAGGTTTGAGAGATAAGACTTATATTGTTCTTCATGTTTTTTTAATGCCTACAAAATAAAATAAAGATAAAATGAAGTATTACTATCCCTTTAAATTAAAAACACATAGGTTTATTATATACACTACACAGGATACTCTCTATAATGTATAGTTTGAAGCACAGAGAAAACTGTACATTCACCCCAAGATCACCTGTGAAATCCCTGTGGGTTGAAATAGTCAATGAAGAATCACAGCTGTTAATGCAAATAGAAAAGGCTTCTCAAATAGGGAAAACTATAATTATGGCGGATTTTAATTATCCAGAAATAGACTGGAAAAATGGAACAACTAATTCTGCTAAAAGCAGTAAGTTTCTGAACTTGTTGAATGACAATTTTTTTGTCTCAACTAGTGCAGACCTCAACCAGAGGGAATGCGTGTCTGGATCTGGTAATAACTGACAATGAAGAACTTATCTCTAACATCCAAGTTAGGGAGCACTTGGGGAATAGTAACCATAACATGGTATCATTTGAGATTAATTCTAAAAAGCAATTTGGTATGGGTTCCACTAAAACACTGAATTTTAAAAAGGCCAACTTTAGCAGGTTTAATTCATCCTTTGGTCTCGTTGACTGGAATAGAATATTTTCAGGAAAAAAACACAGAAGGTAAGTGGAATGCCTTCAAAATATTGTTGCAAAAATATACATATAAATTTATCCCCGTTGGAAACAAATGCAAAAGAAGCAAATTAAAACCAATGTGGCTAACCAGTAAAGTAATTCACTAAATAAATAACAAGAAACCGGCATTTAAACATTATAAAGCTGAGGGATCAGCAGAGGCATTTGCAGAATACAAAAATGACAACAAAACCTGTAACAAGGCTATTAAATTAGCTAGACTGGAGAATGAAAAAAATATTTCTAAGGAGAGCAAGAGCAACCCCCAAAAATTCTTTGAATACATTAATGGCAAAAAATTAAAGTCTGATAATGATGGGTCCTTGTTATCTGAAACGGGTGAGATGGTCAGTGGGGACAGAGAGAAAGCAGATATTTTAAATAATTTCTTTTCTTCTGTTTTTACCAAGGAAGACCCAATGGACAAGGATCTGCAAACTACTTTTACAGAACAGTCACAGCAAGCATGGGACTGGCTAACACAAGAAAAAGTGTTAAAACAATTGAATGGTGTTAAGGCAGACAAAGCCCAGGGGGACCGGATGGTGTACACCCACGGGTACTTAAAGAGCTAAGCCAGGTCCTAGCCAGAAAGTTATTTTTGATTTTTAGGGATTCTTTTATCTCAGGTATGGTGCCCACAGATTGGAGTAAAGCAGATGTGGTGCCCATATTTAAAAAAGGGATCAAAATCAGAGCCAGGAAATTACAGACCTGTAAGCTTGACATCTGTGAAAGGGAAGCTGTTTGAAGGTTTGAATAGGGAATATATTCAAGAATTCAGCTTGAACAGGAATATCATTAGCAGAAGCCAACATGGCTTTGTGAAAGACAGGTCTTGTCACACTAACTTGATCGCATTTTATGAAAAAGTAAGTAAAAATATAAATGCGGGAGCGGCGGTTGATGTGATCTATTTAGACTTTGCCAAGGCATTTGATAAGGTTCCACACAAACGGTTACTGTACAAATTGAATGAAATAGGCCTAGGGGAAAATGTTTGTATGATCACTCCAGATCTCCATACTAACTATAACCTCCACTCTACTGCTAACAACTCACTGACTATTCCACACTACCTGAGCAGTATGATCACTCCAGATCTCCATACTAACTATAACCTCCGCTGCTAACAACTCACTGACTATTCCACACTACCTGAGCAGTATGATCACTCCAGATCGCCGTACTAACTATAATCTCCACTGCTAACAACTCACTGACTATTCCACACTACCTGAGCAGTATGATCACTCAGATCTCCATACTAACTATAACCTCCACTGCTAACAACTCACTGACTATTCCACACTACCTGAGCAGTATGATCACTCCAGATCTCCATACTAACTATAACCTCCACTACTAACAACTCACTGACTATTCCACACTACCTGAGCAGTATGATCACTCCAGATCGCTGTACTAACTATAATCTCCACTGCTAACAACTCACTGACTATTCCACACTACCTGAGCAGTATGATCACTCCAGATCTCCATACTAACTATAATCTCCACTGCTAACAACTCACTGACTATTCCACACTACCTGAGCAGTATGATCACTCCAGATCTCCATACTCACTATAACCTCCACTCCACTACTAACAACTCACTGACTATTCCACACTACCTGAGCAGTATGATCACTCCAGATTTCCATACTAACTATAATCTCCACTGCTAACAACTCACTGACTATTCCACACTACCTGAGCAGTATGATCACTCCAGATTTCCATACTAACTATAACCTCCACTGCTAACAACTCACTGACTATTCCACATTACCTGAGCAGTATGAGCACTCCAGATCTCCATACTAACTATAACCTCCACTGCTAACAACTCACTGACTATTCCACACTCCCTGAGCAGTATGATCACTCCAGATCTCCATACTAACTATAACCTCCACTACTAACCAACTGACTGACTATTCCACACTACCTGAGCAGTATGATCACTCCAGATCTCCATACTAACTATAACCTCCACTGCTAACAACTCACTGACTATTCCACACTACCTGAGCAGTATGATCACTCCAGTTCTCCATACTAACTGTAACCTCCACTGCTAACAACTCACTGACTATTCCACATTACCTGAGCAGTATGATCACTACAGATCTCCATACTAACTATAACCTCCACTGCTAACAACTCACTGACTATTCCACATTACCTGAGCAGTATGATCACTACAGATCTCCACACTAACTATAACCTCCACTGCTAACAACTCACTGACTATTCCACACTACCTGAGCAGTATGATCACTCCAGATTTCCATACTAACTATAACCTCCACTGCTAACAACTCACTGACTATTCCACACTACCTGAGCAGTATGATCACTCCAGATTTCCATACTAACTATAACCTCCACTGCTAACAACTCACTGACTATTCCACATTACCTGAGCAGTATGAGCACTCCAGATCTCCATACTAATTATAACCTCCACTGCTAACAACTCACTGACTATTCCACACTACCTGAGCAGTATGATCACTCCAGATTTCCATACTAACTATAACCTCCACTGCTAACAACTCACTGACTATTCCACACTACCTGAGCAGTATGATCACTCCAGATTTCCATACTAACTATAACCTCCACTGCTAACAACTCACTGACTATTCCACATTACCTGAGCAGTATGAGCACTCCAGATCTCCATACTAACTATAACCTCCACTGCTAACAACTCACTGACTATTCCACACTACCTGAGCAGTATGATCACTACAGATCTCCACACTAACTATAACCTCCACTGCTAACAACTCACTGACTATTCCACATTACCTGAGCAGTATGATCACTACAGATCTCCACACTAACTATAACCTCCACTGCTAACAACTCACTGACTATTCCACACTACCTGAGCAGTATGATCACTCCAGATCTCCATACTAACTATAACCTCCACTACTAACAACTCACTGACTATTCCACACTACCTGAGCAGTATGATCACTACAGATCTCCATACTAACTATAATCTCCACTACACTGCTAACAACTCACTGACTATTCCACACTACCTGAGCAGTATGATCACTCCAGATCTCCATACTAACTGTAACCTCCGCTCCACTGCTAACAACTCACTGCGTATACCACAATACAAGAAAGAAGCAGGAAGATCTGCCTTCTCCTTCAGAGCTCCAAAGGCCTGGAACAATCTACCTGAAATAATCAGATCTGCTCCCAGTCTAAAATCCTTAAAAGTAAGGGCTTCTTTATATTTAATAACAGAGTGTAACTGTATATAATTTTAATATTCCATATGTATGTATATTCATATGTGTATGTATATATAATAACATATAATATATAATGTTTCTCAAGTTGTGTAAGTATGTAACCCTTTACTAAAAACTATCCAGGACATACTTGAAAATGAGAGAAATCTCAATGTATTCTTCCTGGTAAAACATTTTCTAAATAAAAATAATTATGTGCATTGCATGCAGCCTTTAAAAAGGCAGATTACCTTTTTTTCATTCCTAAAGGCCCGATAGAGTGGGTCAGGCTGCACCTATAGTCACTGTTACTTCTTTGAGCGAGACTATCAAACAACACGTGTATGTGATCAGAAAGTCACCTGCTCCTTTCAGAGTCAAGGAGCACTCCACCAGAGCTGTGGGCACATCCTGGGTGAATTGGGCCTCTGCCAAACAGGTGTGCAAGGTGGGAATGTGGTCATCTTGGCACATATTCACCAAACACTACTGTGTAAATGCTCTGACCTCAGATGAGGCCAGCTTTAGCTTGAAGGTCCTTCAGCTATTGTTCCTATTTACAGACTCTTTCCTCATCTGTTTTCCACCCTGTTTGGTAGTTTTTGAGCTGCGTTGGTTTTTCTTTGGTTGTTCTTGTGCTAGTTTCGTGTCCATTGACACCTGGGGTTTACGTAATGCCAGTTTAGGCCCATGGAATACTGATCTCCTGTGGGGAGAGTTTTTTTCTCCTTTCCCTCCCTGGAATCCTGTTGGATGATTACGTATATCCCTATTGTTCCTTGTACCGTTAAATCCTTCTCTTAGTCCATAAGGAACATAGGACTCCCTCCCAGAGAAAAAAAACCCTTGCGTTTCCTTACCCGGGCAGAGGCATCCTCTTTGGGTCTTTGTTCAGGGGGCTTTTTTCTTTTCTTCCCGCTTCTGGTGCCAGTTTGCACATCTGGAAGGAGGAGGGGTAAGGCTGGAGGAAGAGAGAAGGTCCTGCCTTTTTCAAAGTGCCCTGCCTTCTTAAGGAGGGAAGCTTTACCCTATGGTTCCTGTGTTCCATATAGGTTTTAACTGTAAGTTCATTAAATCCTATTTTCTAAATACAGAGTAGAGGCCACTAACCACAATCAAGTAACTGACGTATCTCCTATCTCTCCATGCATACACTACAAACAACATTAACCCTTTGAGTATCAGAGGGGTGCTTTATGTCTCCTGGAATAGGAGACATAAAGCATCTCCCAGTTTAGTAAACTGAGTCAAATGACAGATTGGAGATACACCTCTAAACAGTAAAGAGTTGATGCTGCCTTCTATTCAGATTGAGCTGCGTATTACATTAGGATGCCTCCATATTTTTTTCCCAAATAAAAATAAAATACGTTATTGAAGATCTGCATGTTAGCCACTAGATGGCAATGTTTAGCAATCTGTGAAATGTTTCTTAACATGTCACTTCAAATGACATTCTGTTTTACAAATATGCTGAATAACAGCTTGTAACCATGTTAGTACTGCATACTGGATTATTTTTTTTTAGCAAAATAATGTGTTTTTTTTTTTTTTTTTTTAAATCTAAAATATAGGATATTACAGAGCCTTGAATGAGGAATCTATAGCCCTTGTACACTCTTCTGGTCCTTAACCCCTTAAGGACCGGCGCACGCATGCGTGGCCGGTACTTGAGGACCACGGAGCTGCTTTTTTTTTTTTTTTTGCAATTACGGTTCAGGGCTTCCGGAGCGGCGTGCAGCCGCACCGGGAGCCTTGACCTCCATGACGTACCAGGACCGTCAGTGGTCCTTAAAGGGATAGTATTACTTCAAAATTACTATCCCTCATATTGTAGGCCTTAATAAACTGAGTTAAATGACACCAGTGACATCTCTCAAACCTTTATGGTTTAAGAGAGAGCCGCTTTCAAAGTCTCCTCTCCCCTGCTGTCAGCGTTCTGCTGCCAGCAGGTAAATCCGGTCCCAGGACAGGAGGAGGCTCTTAAACAGAGACGATATCTCGTTATGGAAGGAAAAATGATTCATTGAAACAGTCTTCTACGTGTGCTTGGTTACCAAGCACACGTAGAAGACTGTTTCAATTAGTCATTTTTCCTTCCATAACAAGATATCGGCTCTGCTGAAGAGCCTCCTCTTGATTCAGAGACCGGATTCTCCTGCTGGCAGCAGAACGCTGACAGCAGGGGACAGGAAACTTTGAAAGCGGCTATCTCTTACACCATAAAGGTCTGAGAGATGCCGCTGGTGTCATTTAACTCAGTTTATTAAGGCCTACAATATGAGGGATAGTAATTTTGAAGTAATACTATCCCTTTAAGTGCCGGGCCGCCGTGACGGTCCTGGTACGGCAATGCTCCTTAAGGTGTTAAATATACTACCACTCCACAATGAGGATTACTGTAAATAATCCTGTGCTTTATATCTCTAGATGAACTGAACTGAGAACAGACAGTTAATGTCTATTTGATATACACTTGTATGCAGAAGTTTGGCAACCTTGGCCAAATCATGTGTTTTGATGGTTTTCAAAGTATAAAGACATTAAAACAAACGCTACAGCAATTAAACTTAAACTTGACATAGGCAAAATTGTAATGCACAGTTACTATTTATTTGCTGAATTTAACAGATTGAAAAAAATAAAACGGGAAATGTGGCAGGTGCAAAAGTTTGGGCACCCTTCAGTTTAATCCATTAGTGTTATTTGTGTCAGAACTTTATTGGTTCCTTAGGCCTTAATCCAAGCTAGGAGATGACAATTACAAAGCTTAATAAATTTAGTGCTTCCCCTCATAGTGTTGTTGTTACACTCCGCAACCATGTGCTCCTCTTAGCAGCTGTCTGAGGATCAGAAAATAAAGATAATTGACTCTTATAAAGCAGGAAAAGGCTATAAAAATATATCTAAACTAGTTGAACAGCCCGTTACACGGGCCACAGTGCCTCTGGCAGCCAGTCGCGGGGCAGTCACGCGCAGTGGAGACTGCCCGCGCCGCGTCAGAGCTGGACACTCCTTCGTAGCGCCCAGCTCTGTAGCAGCCGCGGTGCGGGCAGTCTCTACTGCGCGTGACTGCCGCACGCGCAGCAGTGTCTACTGCGCATGTCGGGCGTTACACACGATTTAATGAATTATTATATAGGATGCTTCCTGCTTATAATTTCCACTGTTCAAAATGTCATTAGGAAATGGACATTAAAGGGACAGTAATACTTGCAAATTAGTAATCCCCATATTGTAGCTTTGTTAAAAAGAAACTTATTGCCCCCAGTGTCATCTCTCAGACCCTTATGGTGAGAGATGATAGCACTCAAAGTTCCCCGTCCCTCCCCCTTCCCTGACTGAACGCTGACTGCAGGGATATCCGGTATTACTTGCATCAGGCGGCTCTGCAGCATTGCCGAGATCGTGTTTATAAAAAAGAAATATTTCACTAAAACGGTCTTCTACATGTGCTTGCAAACCAAGCACAAACCAAGCACACGTAGAAGACCGTTTCAGTGAAATAATTCTTTTTTTAGAAACTCGATCTTGGCTCTGCTGCAGAGCCACCTGATGCACATAAGACTGTCGTATGACAGCTTCCCCTGCAGTCAGTGTTCAGTCAGGGAAGGGGGGGGGAGGGAGGGGGGAACTTTGAGCGCTATCATCTCTCAAACCATAAGGGTCTGAGAGATGACACTGGGGGCAATAAGTTTCTTTTTAACAAAGCTACAATATGGGGATTAGTAATTTGCAGGTATTACTATCTCTTTAAGGGTAACTGATTAAATCAAGACAAGATCTGGTAGACCAAGAAAAACCAGATAGGGATTTACCTTAAGCTGGGGTGCCTTGATGGGGCAGGCAAACTTTTCATTTCTTTGTCCAAAATATAAGACACTAAACCCCACTGTTTTATTTGTAGCTTGTTTATAAAAATCAGGGCTTGATGCGTAGACATAAAAATACAAATCGCTCTCTTGTATCTCACTGCTTCACAATGCAATCTTGGTAGAAATATAAATGCAAGTAATCTTCATTTTCAAACAGTATCATTCTTTATTAAAAAAGATAAAAACTTACTTGCTTTTCTTGACTTCCGATACAATCAACAGATGGAATAGCGAGTGAGACTTACAGAGTGGATGGCATCAAGCCTGCAAATGACCGAAACGATCAACGCGTTTCTCGTGACTATCGCGCTTACTCATGATCAAACATGCGCAGACAACCTCTTTTTGTTCACTCAGTGTGTAGCATTGATTGCACAAACATGATCTGCATGGAAGAGTCATCAGTAGGAAATCCTACCTGTGATCTCATCACAAAACTCAACATCTGAAGTATAACACAGCACCTGGATAGGCCGGAGGTCTGATGAAGTTAAAATTGAACTCTTTGGCTACAATCAGCAAAGGTATGTCTGGGGGTGAAAAAAGGGGAAGCATTTGAAGAAAAGAACACATTATCAGTTCTATTATGCTTTGGGGTTGTGTGGCAGCCAGCGGCACAGGATATATTGTGCAGGTCGAAGGAAAAATAGATTCAATTACGCATCAAGAAAACGCGACAGTCAGAGTAGAATCTAAAGGTGAAAAGAAGCTGGATATTACAAGACAATGATACAAAACATAACTCAAAATCGACCATGAATCGAAAGCTTTAGGTTTTAAAGACACCTTCACAGTCCCCAGACTAGAATATTAGTGAAAATCAGCAGGTAGATCTCACACATGCAGTGCATGCAAGATGACCTATGAATATTTCTGAACTATAAGTATTCTGCATGGAAGAGTGGGAAAAAAATTCCTAAAGCAAGAATACAAAGACAGCTGGGTACAGGAAACATTTGGAGGCTGTGCTTTCTGCCAAAGGGGGTGTTACTAAGTACTGACTGATGCCGCAGGAGCGTTGTAACTAAAACATACGTTATGTGCCAGGACCATCACCGTTTTTTCCTCCTTAAGGACCAGTGACGGATCTTAAGGGGTTAAGCAGTTGTATTCTAGAGACATCTCCATGCATTGCTCTGGAAATACATTGGAGGCATTTGTGACATCAGAAAACTTAACCCTTTCAGTTCTAGAGAGGTAGCCTATGCATTGGATACCTCTCATGCATTCAAAGGGTTAACGCTTTGAGTGCCAGAGGGGTACGCAAAGCATTGCTTTGCAATGCGTTGCGTACCCCTCTGGCACTCATAGGGTTAATCCCTCAAAAGTAGAGTTTGGCTTCTTCACTTTGTACAACTGTCTGCTGTAAACATGTCGTTAAGTAATTTAATTAGATTTATCCCCAACCTACATTAAGACACATTATGAACTTGAACTCCCATGACCTGTAAAGCTAATTACAAAATCTAGATAAAGATAAATAAATGTGCATTATAATGTTCCAGTGGAATACATTAAGGAGTAGATGATTTGTGTGTGTAGTATATAATTATACCAGAGCTGTAGGTAACCTAATATATTGGTTTTATTCTAGAGTACAGACTGCCAGACAGCAGAGAGAGAGAGAGAGAGAGTATGTGTAGTATATAATTATACCAGAGCTTTAGGTAATTTAATATATTGGTTTTATTCTAGAGTACAGACTGCCAGACAGCCTGGTTTTAGTATGTGTGTGGATAATCTTGTAAAGAGATTCACTTAAAGGTATAGTAATGTTTCACAATAAGAGCAGCTCCAATTGATCTTCATAGTATTTGGGCCATGGAGAGTGTTATGTCAATACTGTCAGAGTTGTAGTACAAGAGTAATTGAATGATAAAGTATCCCCCTCCCACCCCTTTTACTGATGTAACACTGCTCACCTCAGAGCAGCAAGACTGTCCAGATGGATCACAGAGAGGGACAATCTTCAGTGATCATAAGGGAAAAACCTGAAGAACCTGTCAAGGGGGGCAGGGATTTCCTTATGATCACAGTAAGAAGATTGTCCCTTGCTGTGACCTGTCCGGTGGTCAAGAGACCAGATTCCACATCTGAGGGGAGGCGGCTTACACTAGGTAAAAGGGGCGGGAAGGGGATACTTTATCATTCAATTACTCTTGTACTACAACTCTGACAGTTTTGAAATAACACTCTCCATCGCCCAAATACTGTGAAGATTAATTGGAGCTGATTTTATTTTGATCCATTACTATCCCTTTAACAATTTTCTGGTGTTACTATGGCAATCTGGAGAGGCTTTGCTCTCAATCTCCTCTACTCTGTTGATCTCATATGTTCAAACCCCACTTAGCCCTCCCAGTTCATGCTGCTTCTGTAAGACTTGTTTAGTGGGGTTGGCTTCTAATCATCAGTGGGAGGTTTAAAGGGATAGTAATACTTAAAATGTAAAAAAAAATATGTTGTAGGGTTTATCCCCATGAGGAAAACAAGAGTGCTCCCACTGCTAAAAGGTGTTTCATTCAAAAGTTATTCATTTTCAAAGCTGAATTTTTTAGGTGCAATATCACTGTGGCCTGAAATTGTACAGTGGCGCTGTTGCTACACGATCCTATGGACAGCTCTGGTCCCGGGACCATAAATCTCCATAGGATGGTGTAGCAACAGCGCCACTGTACAATTGTAATCCAGAGTTTACAAATAACCATGTTTTGCATGTAGGACCCTTAGTAGATTGTTTACTAAAGGGAGAATAGTTAATACACAAGAAAATACTGTACTGATCAAGAATATTTTCCATTAAAGGAGCAGTAAACTTTTTTATGAAAAAATATATATTGTAGGGATTTTCCTACTGAGTAAAATAAGGATACTCCCACTGCCAAGATATTTATATTTCCAGAGTAATTACAGTTTAAACCCATGGTTTTTTTTTTTTGCATTAGCAGTGCCCTCTAGTGGTCAAATCCTAATTAGATTTCCTGTTAGATTCTAATGGAGAGGGCAGTCAGGAAAGTCAGTGATATACAGTTCTCCATAGAATGTGATAGAAACTGCCTGTCACTTCCTGTCAGTTAGAACTATCAGGAAGTAAACACAGTAAATACACTTCCTGTCAGCTAGAACTATCAGGAAGTAAACACAGTAAATTCACTTCCTGTCAGTTAGAACTATCAGGAAGTAAACACAGTAAATTCACTTCCTGTCAGCGAGAACTATCAGGAAGTAAACACAGTAAATTCACTTCCTGTCAGTTAGAACTATCAGGAAGTAAATACAGTAAATTCACTTCCTGTCAGTTAGAACTATCAGGAAGTAAACACAGTAAATTCACTTCCTGGTTATTTAAACTGCTATAAATTTTGAATAAAACATCTGACAGCGATGGGAGTGACCTTGTTTTATTCAGCAGGAAAAGATCTATAAAATATGTGTTGTCATAAATAAAAGTTTACTGCTCCTTTAAATCATACTTCAAGATCTAAGACTTACATGACGCTCACTGTTTTAACATTCAGTGAGTATAAGGATACTTTTATTAAGAATTTATTTATATACAAAATGCAATTTTGAAAAAATGATGTTACCATCCCTTTAACCCCTTAGTGACAGCCGCGTTCGTACGCGGCTGTCACCTTAACGCCCGCCGAACATTTTTTTTTTTTTTTTTCAAAGAAGTCCGGAGTCTCCGAGCGGCGTGAAGCCGCACGGAGACGCGGACTTCCGTGACTTACCAGGTACGTCCTCTGTCACTAAGTGACAGTTTCTGCGGGACGTACCTGGTAAGTCATCTGTCGTTAAGGGGTTAAACATCTTAGAGGTGCCCTATAAGTTCCAGATTGCGTATTAGGAGTCCCTTGAGAACCACTGAACTACATGAATATATGTGACTCAGTCAGTTCTTTAGTCCCTGATCTGTCTGAGAGGATGACACTCATTTGTGTTTAATTGAAGAGATCCTGAAAACATCCAATGCTTGGGGGAGATTAATGAAATTGGCATAATGAAAAATATGGAGTAAACGTGGCATAAAATGAAGGTCGACATTAAAGGGATAGTAATACCTGAAAATAAGTTTATTTTATATTGTAGCCCTTAAAAAAACATGAAAGATGATATAAGTCTTATCTCCCAAACCTTTATGGTTTGGGAGATATTCATATGTAAAATATAGTATAGTTCACTTTTCCTTGCTGTTTCAGCCAAGTCTGCCATCTAGTGGACAGATTTGGAATTCGGTCCACATAGCAACCGGCAGCTCTTTAGCAGTGCCGAGATCACGATCTTTGAAAAGAACTAGTTCATTGGAACTGTGTACAAAGTGTGCCTGGCTTGAAAGCACACTTTGTAGACCATTCCAATGAATAAATTATTTTTAAAGATCATGATCTCAGCACTTCTGAAGAGGCGCAGCCGGTCCCGGGACCGGATTCCAAATCTGAAGGGTGGAGCAATGACATCACTCCAGGGGAAACTTTACTTCTGAATATCTTCCAAACCATAAAGGTTTTTGAGATAAGACATATCATTTTTCATGTTTTTTTAAGGGCTACAATATAAAATAAACTTATTTTCAGGTATTACTATCCCTTTAACAAAAGTTCATGTCAGTTTTGGAAGCCTTAAAGGGGAACTATCACCCCAAATAAAGTCCCCCCCCCCCCCATAATTAGCCAACTAGCGATAAGCTTACCAGTGGTATTGTTATCCAGAATAATTACCACGTTATTTTTGTGCCGAGGCTGATGGCTGGGCAACAGAGCTTTAGAGGCATCTGCGTGCCTGCGCTGTCAGTCCCTTCTGGTACCTAAAGGTACCATGAAACACCTCCTAGAGGAGACCGGAACTGACAGCGCAGGTGAACAGGTGTGTGTAAGCAAAGATGTCTGCGCTGTTGCCTGGCCGACAGTCTCATCACTGGTAGGATTTCTGAGTAACGCGGTAATTATTGTGGATAACAGTACCATTGGTAAGCTTAACGCTATTTGGCTAATTGGGGGGACTTTATTTGGGGTGATAGTTCCCCTTTAACTCCACATAGTAGTGTTTTTAGAAAGTGACGGTAAAGATGGCACAAATTTTGGAGCTGAGAATTTCTAAAGAAATGTCACTAACTGCAATAATTTAGCGAGAGAATTTTCACCAGAATCCTAAAGTGGATGTGTCACCTATGGACAACATCCCATAAATAGTCAGGCGACATAGCCAACACGATGAAAATGTTATTTATTTTTTATTTAAAGTTTTGATTTCGCTTAAATTTAACTTACAAACGTCTGGGCTGCAGCCAATCCACATAGACTGCAGCTGAAACTGCCTCTGATCTCCTCCTTCCTCCGATGACGGAGGCTTCTGTCTGGAAGCTGGAGTGATCTCATTGGCTAGATATCGATCTCTGCCAATGAGATCGCTCCAGCTTAGACAGAAGCCTCCATCATACGAGGAGGCTGGATATAGGGAGGCGAGCCGAGGCAAAGCTCTGTAACCGGAGAGAACCACAGTTAACATGGAAGTGGCTACAGCACAAACTTTGTAAGTTAAATTTAAGTGAAATCAAAACTTTAAATAAAAAATAAATAATGTTTTTATCGTATTGGCTATGTCACCTAACTATTTATAGGATGTTGTCCATAGGTGACACAGCCACTTTAACGCCAAGTATAAGGTGTTCTTAAGTATTCCAGTTGTTAACAACAGATGACTGACGCCATATATATGATACCATTCCTCATTTATAAATCAGATCTGACATTATTGCCAGTTACCATGACTTACTGACGTTTCTTAAAAAAGTAGTAAGAATGTTTTTTTAATAAAAACGGACCATGGTTCCTAACCCCAGGAACCCTGCTTGAGTATATGAGTCAATCAGATAGTGCGTCAGTTAACTCACCTGTGCACATGCTGGGAAACCCTGAAGTCATGGCCCTTTAGACGCCCCAGAAGAGAGGGCTGGGAAACAATATTCTGTTATTTTTTTTGTGTGTATGGCTGCCAGTCAAAACCATATATAACTGGTGAGGCACATGTACGTCTCCAGCAGTCCGTTCCAATACTCATCATCCAACAAAAGTTGAAGAGCCACGGGTGGCCCAGTTCATAAAAGTCTGGGCCTGTGTTGTAGAGCTTTTCCTGTGGACCAAAAGGTGTTTCTTTGCCAAGTTGCCTGAGGGAATGAATGGTATTGTATAGGGCTATTTAACAGATCGTGTTCACCTGTGCATTGCTAGACCTGCCTACACCCATTCTTTTGTGTTTTCATTTGTTAGGTTTAAAAAGCTAAAAGCATGGATGATTTGGAAGGGTTAATTAGCAGATCAGGTTCTTCTATGGAGGGATGTTGATTAACAGATTAGGTACACCTGTGGATAAATAGGCAGCGAGAAAGGAATGCTGTTTGACACCCCCTAAGGCCCAGTTCACAGTAGCGACTTTGTTACATTAACTTTGTAGGAACAAGGAGTTTCACACAATAGATATTGTTTTCTATGGGACAATTGACATGGGGGACCTTTTCTTCTACAATTATTTGCAATGGCAATATTGCTTTCTTGCATCAAGGTTCAATTAGTACAGGATACCTGGTCCATGTAAACAGACATTGCCGGGCACCATGATCCAAACTCCTCAGCCAGATATTGACCACCCTGTAATAAGACATTTCCTGTAACCTTTGTTATTAATCGCGGCCTGTGTAATACACAGCTACCTCCAGTATCTGACAGCACCCTGTGTAATACACAGCTACCTCCAGTATCTGACAGCACCCTGTGTAATACACATCTACCTCCAGTATCTGACAGCACCCTGTGTAATACACAGCTACCTCCAGATTGGTATCTGACCACACTCTGAGCAATACACAGCTATCTCCAGTTGTGTATCTGATAATGGCCTGTCCAGTACATAGCTACCTCCAGTTGGGTACCTGACAACAGTCTGTCGAATACAAAGATACTGCCAGTTGGGTATCTGACCACAGCCTGCTGTCACTCCTTTTTAGATTTTGTATGCAGGTTGCCTATCTCCAGTTGGGTATCTGATAGCTGTGTATTGAACATGTACTATCTCCATTTGGGGATCTTATTGCAGCCTATGCTATATGTAGCTACCTCCAGTTGAGTATCTGACCACACACTATGCTAAATGAAGCTCCCTCCAGTTGAGTATCTGACCACACACTATGCTAAATGAAGCTCCCTCCAGTTGAGTATCTGACCACACACTATGCTAAACGAAGCTCCCTCCAGTTCAGTATCTGACCACACACTATGCTAAACGAAGCTCCCTCCAGTTCAGTATCTGGCCACACACTATGCTAAACGAAGCTCCCTCCAGTTGAGTATCTGACCACACTCTATGCTAAACGAAGCCGCCTCCAGTTCAGTATCTGACCACACACTATGCTAAATGAAGCTCCCTCCAGTTCAGTATCTGACCACACACTATGCTAAACGAAGCTCCCTCCAGTTGTGTATCTGACCACAGCCTGCACACTACAAAGCTACCTCTAGTCGGGTATCTGACCACAGCCTATGCAATACACAGCTACCTCCAGTTGGGTATGTGATAGTAGTCTGCGCAATATGAAGCTACCTCCAGTTGGGAATCTGATAGCACCTTGTCCAATATAAAACTACGTCCAGTTGGATATCTGACCGTGACCTATGCAATACAAAGCTACCTCCAGTTGGGTAACTGATTGAAGCCTGTGTAATACAAGTGGGATATCCAAAGCCTTTGTGATAACTTGTTGAAATCCAGTAAAGTTTGACAAGAGGTGAAATACCCTTCCTCTTCAGCTGGACAAAGAAGCCAATGTACTAAAGAAGTTGTGCAGCCCTGGATTAAACAGTTTGTAGCACAGCCTATAAATAAAAAATTCCAAAAAGATAGCGTTTGTGTGCACTTACAGATAAATCCTTTTTCTTAATCTATGTGGAACAAAGGAACCACGGGGTAA
Organism: Rhinophrynus dorsalis; assembly: GCA_037306005.1. Taxonomy (NCBI): domain Eukaryota; kingdom Metazoa; phylum Chordata; class Amphibia; order Anura; family Rhinophrynidae; genus Rhinophrynus; species Rhinophrynus dorsalis. The sequence continues at coordinate 11,527,526 of CM074722.1, forward strand.
AGTCTCATCATCCAGTCATCAAGTCACTTGCCTTAAAAGAGGTCTCTGGAGACTCCCTTCCTTACTCCACTTTATCCCACCCATGTTCAGTTAAAAAAAAAATAATAATAATCAAAAACAGAAGTGAGACAGGTAACCAGGTCATCTGAACCAGAGAACCAAAAATCACCCCCCCCCCCCGGAACTCAACTCCCTTTTCTCCAGGAGGGAAGTCTTGTGTTCCACATGGACTAAGAGAAAAGGATTCATCGATAAATGATATGAGCCCACCTAATGGAGGATTACATAGCCCTATAAGTTGTCAAAATGAAAAAGAAGTCTAAGACTCTTTGCAATGATGCACCTCCTTTGAGGCCCCTTTTAAAATAGATTGACTGGTGGGGGTAAAGTGGAGTAGGGAGGGACATTTCACATGCAGAGAGCCTTTTATGGCAAGTACCCTGCCCTCAGGCAGGAAGACGTTTTACACCCATGGTTCTTGTGTTCCACACTGGACTAAGCAGTCAGATTGACGAATGGCACTGCACTAGAGGCCTCTAACACTCAAAGGGTTAAACCCCCCATTTAACACAAAGTGACAGAGGGGTAGCCCCTCTGGAGCACAAAAAGTTAAAGGGATAGTAATGTTGCACAATTAAAGCAGCTCTAATTAATATTCATAGTATTTGGGCCATGAAGAGTGTTATTTCAATACTGTCAGAGTTGTAGTACAAGAGTAATTGAATGATAAAGTATCCACCTCCCGCCCCTTTTACTGATGTAACACTGCTCACCTTAGAGCAGCAAGACTGTCCGGATGGATCACAGAGAGGGACAATCTTCAGTGATCATAAGGAAAAACCTGTCAGTGGGGGCATTGTTTTCCTTATGATCACAGTAAGAAGATTGTCCCTTGCTGTGACCTGTCCAGTCAAGTGACCAGATTCCACATCTGAGGGGAGGTGACTTACACTAGGTAAAAGGGACGGGAGGGGGATACTTTATCATTCAATTACTCTTGTACTACAACTCTGATATAACACTCTCCATGGCCCAAATACTATGAAGATTAATTGGAACTGCTGTTTTGTGAAACATTACTATCCCTTTAAATCTTTCAGAAACTGTATCTCTTCACTACTGTGCAGTTTGCTTGCAGTAGAACTGGAACACTTTCCTTAGTGGATCAGCCCCAAGGAGTAAAGAGGTGAAAGGAGAAGGGTATTCAGTGTTCCACTACAGGTACAAAGCTTCTTTATCGCTCAGCTGGTTGGAGGAATTGTACCACTAGTGCATATATCCATCTTACCTGGGCAAACCATAAAGGCCAATCACATTTGGAATCATCAAAGCCATGTGCAGGGCTGCCAGAGTATTTGCAAAGTTCATCAGTCAGGTAGGTAGAATATATATATATATATATATATATATATATATATATATATATATTTTTTTTTTTTTGTTTTTTTTTTGTTTTTTTTTTTTGTTCCTGAGTTGAACAAGGCTATCCTAATAATCCTGAAATGCCTCCTTTCCAAGCCAACAAGTCCAGTTTGGCTAGTTTCTCTTTATAACGCTTCACTTTTTCCAGTTAAATAAGGTTTTATTTTAAGAACTGGTGCACAAAACTGTATTCCATATTCTGGAGGAGGTCTAACCATGGATTTATATAAGGAATCAGTTTTATGCAAAGTTTGGGCACCCCTGGCCAAATTACATTTTATTGATTTTCTAAGTGAGCAGCAAAACAATTTAAAGTAGACATTTCAGCAAATTGTAATTCACAGTGACTATTTGGTGAATTTAACAGATTAAAATAAATAAAACAGAAAACTGGACGTGCAAAAGTTTGATCCACTAGTGTTTTCTTTTGTAATGTTTCAGAACTAAACTGCCTTATTAGGCCTTAACCTAATATAGGTGATGACAATTCCTTGACTCTTGGATCCTCGCAGGGTTACACTTAAACATATGAGACTAGCAGACTAAAAATGATATTGGCTGCAATAGGGGCTATGGTCTTCCAGGTACATACCTCCATATGTGGTGGTCATGCCCATCAGTTACTGCTTTGTGGTCTCATGTTTTTGGGCTTTTGGGGACTGCCTTGGGGGTGACTTTGCAGCCTGATCCCTGGACCGCTCTTGTAAATCGTCCCTCTAGACACCCTCCCCTGCCACATCTCGCTAATAAACTGATATTTCGAATTTGTGCCATGACAAGATGCCATATAGCCTATCACTGGAAGTCTCTTCCAGCTGATTATTCCATCTTGGATAATCGGATTTGGAAGCTGATTCGTATGGAGAAGCTTACTGCCTACCTGCGTAACTCTTCATCTTCATATCTCCACCTTTGGGCTCTGTGGATAGAGGTGGTAGCTCCTCCCTCCTTTCACCACGATTTGTTCCTTCTTTGAGACATCCGTTTGGACTTGCTTGAGGCGTTTGACACTGCCCGGAAATCACTCCTCCCCCCCTTTTTTTTTTTTCCCCTTCTTCCCTATCTGCATCTTCTTCCCGTATCATGTCCATAGGAGGTGGTGGACTTTGGGTCCTCTGGATTTCTTACCTTGTGTGTAGGGTTTTTTTTATTTTATTTTTTTTCCTTTTCTTTGTTTTGTTTTCTTGGTGTATTAATGTACATGTCTTATGTAAACCCCCCCCCCCCTTTTTCTCTATTGCTTTGTGGTTTGTATCCCTTGTATATCGTTTAAAACTTAATAAACATTGAATATAAATAAAATAAAAAAATATTGGCTGAGTGGGTTTGGATGCAGCTTTCAAGACGACCAGGCTCCTGCTTGACTGACTAAGCCCTTGCCTGCCAGGAGGAATCCACCACACTGCAACACAATACACTGGATATCCCTGTGGCACCCAAAGCGTCAAATTCTACTAGCAGAATATTCTATCAGTGTGGGCCATATCTTATACTCTAGGCTCTAGTAAAGAATCTCTGACTGTCAAGGGTTAGATGTTAATGTGTATGAGTTTTAAAGGGATAGTAATACTTTGTTTTATCTTTATTTTATAGACATTAAAAAAAAAACATGAAGAACGATATAAGTCTTATCTCTCAAACCTTTATGGTTTATGAGATATTCACAAGCAAAGTTTCCCCTCCTGCCCCTTTTACCTAGTGTAAGCCATCTCTTCTCAGATGTGGAATCCAGTCCATAGACCAGACAGATAACAGCAGGGGACAATCTTCTTACTATGAGAACAATGAAAGCCCTGCCCCCCCTTGACAAGTTTTTCAGATTTTTCCCTTATCTTAATTGAAGATTGTCCCTCTCTGCAGTCTACCTGGGCACCTCCCTTCTGATCTGGCTGAACAGGGGGGGGGGGGGGATACTTTGTTTGTGAATATCTCTTAAACCATAAAGGTTTGAGAGATCAGACTTATATCGTTCTTCATGTTTTTTTAAATGCCTACAAAATAAAATAAAGATAAAATGAAGTATTACTATCCCTTTAAAATAATGTATTGTGCATTCAGCTTTCATTCTTATTACGGCTGAAGAAGAGACCTAGTTGTCTAGAAAGCTTGAATCCAAAGCCACTCAGCCAATAAAAGCTATAATTTTTAGTCCACTAGTCACCTGAATTTTCTATAGATAACCCGGTACCATGATTTACACGTATCAACAAACATAAGCTTCCTCTAGGCATCTGAATGAGGATCAGAAAATAAAGATTAATGACTCTTACAAAGATGGCAAAGGATATGAAAGTATCTAAGCACATCCTGCTTGCAGTTCCCACTGTCTTAAAGAGGATTTTAGTCTTACCTGTTAAATCCTTTTCTCTTAGTCCATTCAGGTTACTGGTAACTTTGGGCAGGCGATCCACCCCTTAAAGTAGGCAGGAACAATTCGAGAAGTGAATGCAGGGGGTGGAGCCTACCTTCCCTCCTTGGCTGCAGCTAGCCAATCAGCTCCAGTAAGATATGAGACACTATTGACTAGATAGTAAGAAGGTAAAGGAAGACTCCTATAAGCATGAACCAAAAAGACCCCCACGTTCTGCCACAGGAGAGCCAAGCATGGTCCCTTGACAGGGTGGGAGACCAGTAACCTGTATGGACTAAGAGAAAAAGATTCAACAGGTAAGACTAAAATCCTCTTTTCTCTTAGTCCAATACAGGTTACTGGTACCTTTGTGATGTCCAACCTTTGAGTTTGCCAGAGGTGGGAAGGCAAGGACCAGGCGTAAGGCCCCCAAAGTCAAAAGAGCAGATATGAACCATCAGATCAGAGATAGTCCAACAAAACAAATTACATGGAACAGGGGTAACACCATCCCAGGAACTGTTACACAGCACACTGAACTAAAGCCAACAGGGCTCAAACATGAGAGTACTTAAGAGACGAAGGAGATCCTAGACAGGCAAGGCTACCTCCAGGATCTTCCTTCCAAAACTGGCATCAGCCAATGCCAGCACATCCACACGATAGTGTTTGGAAAAGGTATGCACAGGCGAGTGGCCGCCTTGCACAACGGATCAGCAGAGGCCTGATTCTTGTAGGCCCAAGATGCCCCAATAGACCTCGTAGAATGAGCCATGTCCCGAAAGGGAACAGGCTTCTTCTGAAGTTCGTGAGCCTTACGAATAGTGGACTTGATCCAAGAAGCAATGGTTACCTTGGAAGCAGGCTTCCCTGCCCTGGGACCCTCAGGAATGACAAAAAGTGTCAGACTGCCTCAATGGCTCAGTGCGATGCACACAGAACTTGAGACAACACACAACATCCAACAGGTGAAGATCCTTCTCCTCGTCAGAGGCAGGGTTAGGGCAGAAGGAAGGCACCACAATCTCCTGATTATTGTGGAACTCAGACACCACCCTCAGGAGAAAGTCCTGCAAAGGGCGAAGCACTGCCTTGTCCTTGAGAAACAACAAAAAGAGTGGCCTACAGGACAGGGCATGCAGCTCCGCAACACAGCGAACAGATACAATCGCCAGGAGAAAAGTCATCTTCCACGTCAGAAGACGGAGAGGAACAGTGGCCAGTGAATCAAAGGGAGGGCGCTGAAGGATGCCCAAAACAAAGTTAAGGTCCAATTGAAGAGCGGGAGTCAAACACAGGACGGGTATGAGCAACTCCTTGGAAGAAAACCTTGATATCAGGAAGAATAGCAATGCGCTTCTGATAGAAAACAGATAGCAAGACAGTGGACTTAGAAAGTCTGGAGACAGGTGCATCCACTTTGGGAAGATGAACCCACTGAGCTAGGGCCGCTTCAGAGAAAGGATAAAGCTTAGCAAATTTCCTAGAGACAGACTGTTTTCTGTCTGGAAACTTCCACTCCTCAGACACCAAGCGGACAAGGGTGGGATTAGGTGGGAAACAAATATGGGACCTAACAGGCTCCTGGAACACATCAGAGGGATCAGAAGAAGCCTCCTGCACCAAGGGAATGTTGAGGGTCTTCAACATTGCCCTGATCAGGCCCTCAGCTGAGGGGACAGAATCAGCCCCAAAGGGATCCCCAAAAAACTGAGAGGAAGGGACCGCAGAGCAGTCTTCATCATCAGAGTCCACCAATAATTCCTCTTCGGAGGAATCACACATCAGGAACATCCGGCGGTTTAGGCAGGGAAGATCTGGTAAGGGGAGGGGCCTGCCACGAGTGGAAGACCCCCTTCAAGGTGAATGGAAGGTGGACCGGAAGTCCCTGGTAGTAGCCTTAAACTCTTGCATCCAAACTGGCTCTAGTGCATGGCTGGATGTCCCTGCAGGGGATTCAGGGGCAGCAGCACATGCTGGGCAAACATGACCTGCATATTCTCTAGGTAACCCTGAGTGACATGAGGAGCAATGGAGGGGACATAGACACCCCAGTATCCTTAGTCTTAGGCCTAGCCCCAAGGTCTAACGGAATAGACACTCACAGAGTCAAACGGTCAAAGTATCAGAAAGACCCACAAAATAGTTTGTATGATAAAATCACCCCAGAAACGCCAAATTAGAGTTATCTGCTAGGTGAAGGGTTAAATTGTTGAGGAGAGAAGGAGAGTCCAAGCCCTGCGTAGGATACTCTATCAGCGAATGCACAAAATGGCTGCTGCAGCGGGAGCCAATCAAAAAACCACTGCGCGAAGCAAGCACTCATGGGAATTGTCATTTCACTGAGAAAAGTACCCCAACAGTGCCCGAAGCCCCTGAGCCCCCCAACATGCACAGACGTTGACCGGATAACAGAGCAATGGCAGACCAACCAAATAAGACATCTCTGACCTTGCTACGTGGAGTGGTTGCAGATACTTCCCAAACTGTAATGTCCCATAAAAGTGAATAGAGCAATGGCGTCTATGTGGTAAACGCGGAACTCAAATTTAACAAGATGAATACCAAAATGTAAAACCACTCAAAAGCCCACTAGAACAAGTCAGCAGACCCAATAAACACTGGTCCCAGTAGGGAAAGTGTCCACAATGCCCCTAAAAGATGCTAACCAGCAGCAAAATGGTGAAGTTACCAAAGAAACTTGCTCCAAACACCCCACAGACCTACAGATAAACCCAATGAGTGCATGAGTATATAATAGGAACTCCAAATGAGACCCCTGTGCGGTGGGGAAGCATGGGACACATGTGGACCTCAGCACTCAAATGGTGTTTACCTTTTTCAGCAGATCTTCTGTCTTCATATTACCATACATCAAGGAGAAGCCTCAGTGGGCAACTCCTGGGGAAAGAACTTGCAGCCAAGATTTTCCCCCCAGGGCTTAGGTCCACAAAAGCACCTGGTAAACTGAGCTATCCACATTTGGGTGATGGGAATTGTCAGTGATGGTAATCCGCCTAATGGTGGTATCACGTCTGACAGAAAAATAATAAAAAGCTAAAACTATAGCAGAACTGTTCTCTTGCCTTGTGTCTTGACCAAGGAACAAATCTTACTGAAAGGGGATTGGCTAGCTGCAAGCTAAGGAGAGGAGGTAGGCTCCACCCAGCAGTCACTTCTCAGAATTGTTCCTGCCTATGTAAAGGGGCTGATCTCCTACCCAAAGTTACCAATAATCTGTATTGGAAGACAGAGAAAGGTCATTATGAAATGGAAGTTAGGGGGGAACTGTTGAAGTCAAAGCAAGATCTGGAAGACCAAGAAAAATCTCAGAAAGAAATGCTGGAAAACTGGATTAATGGTGTACCAGTCCACTGTGCAGCATCGCTTACACTTACTTGCGAACATCTTAATAGTCAACGTCTGAAGAATGCAACAACATTTAGATAAACCAAACGTTTTTTTGGAATGAAGTGCTGTGGTCTGATGAAGTTAAAATTGAACTCTTTGGCTACAATCGCCAAAGGTACATTGGGAGGATTCTACTAAATATCAATGTAAGGGATGGTTTTTGGTGATCTCCTCACAGTCAGTTGGGGGTTAATGCTCTGCAATTGTGGTTAGCAATAGCAGAGGGGCAGGCACTGTCAGCTTACGTAGTGTTTATGAGAGACAGGCAGTGATGTCTCCACTATTCAGCCTTCTGTAACCATGCACATACGCATGCGTAGTGTTAGTCATCCTAGTCTGTATTTTTAACCTATAATCAACACAATACTGGGAGAGATATATTTGGGACGAAGTGTGTGTACCTGATTCTCACCTCTGTCCGTGCATCTGTGTCTTGAGACTACGGAGTTTCGTGTGACTTCTCTTCCACACTGATTTGACATCTCCGTTGATAAGTATCTTTCTTTTCTTTGTAATTTCTTATAAATCATTGCATGCTTAAATAAACTGTATTTCACTTCAGTGTTCAGTGTGTTTTATCTGTATTCTGAAATTCCAGACCTCTAATTGTAACAATGAACAAATCAGACAGACTCAGACAGTGAAGAAACTGAAGCTAAAAAGACGTTGAACTTAAGACAATAATCGAAAAAACATACCTCGAAATCAACAGTGAACTATTTCAAGATACAAAAGCTTAAGGTTTTGGTATGAGCTTCACAGTCCCCAGACAGGAGTATTAAAAATCTGTCAGTGGATCTCGAACACGCAGAGCATGCACGATGCCCTAAGACTATTTTTTAAATAAAAACATTCTTCTACAAGAAAGAGTGGGCAAAAATTCTTGAAGTAAGAAGAGAACATGGTTGGCTACAAGAAACACCTGAGGCTGCGATTTCTGCCAAAGAAGGTGTTACTAAATACTGTGATAAAATGCCACAAATTTTCAACAGGCCACATTTTCGGTTTCATTTTTTATTTTTTTTGCAATCTGTTAAATTCCACAAACGTATAGTAAAAACTGCAGGAATATGTCAAGTTTAAGTTTGTTTGCTGAAATGGTTGTGTTAACTTAGATTGAATTAGAAAATCAGCAAAAAAATGTAATCTGACCAGGTATGCCCAAGCTTTTGCATACAAATGCATATTCCCTTGCCATGTAGCTGCACTTATTATTATGCAGGATAGTACCCTATTAGCCTTTGCAGCAGCTGAGTGACACTGCACACTGCTGTGAAGTCTATCTATCATCTACCAGTACTCCAAGTAGTTTCCCATTTAGTGTGTATGGAACATGTTTGTTTCTGCAGCCCAAATACATAAACAAATTAAAAAACATTGGGCCCAGGACTGAACCCTGTGGCACCCCACTTACAACTAAAGACCAACATGAAAAGGTTCCATTTACAGATATAACCTCTCAAATCAAAGCCTTTTAATTTATGCTGTGAAGTAGTCCCATCTGTTAATCAGCAGGGAAAGCTCTACAATAAGTTTTTTCATTAAAAAAGTAACTGCTTCTTTAAGATTTATCTTTTAACCCCTTAGTGACCAGCCGCGCGCGCACACGGCCGGGACTTAAAGGGATAGTAATGTTTCATAATAAAAGCAGCTCTAATTAATCATCATAGTATTTGGGCCATGGAGAGTTATTTCAATACTGTCAGAGTTGTAGTTCAAGAGTAATTGAACGATAAAGTATCCCCGTCCCACCCCTTTTACTGATGTAACACTGTTCAGCCACATCAGAAGGGAGATGCCCAGGTAGACTGCAGAGTGGGACAATCTTCAATTAAGAGAAGGGAAAAACCTGAAAATCTTGTCAAGGGGGGCAGGGCTTTCATTGTTCTCATAGGAAGAAGATTGTCCCCTGCTGTTATCTGTCTGGTCTATGGACTGGATTCCCCATCTGAGAAGAGATGGCTTACACTAGGTAAAAGGGGCGGGAGGGGGAACTTTACTTGTGAATATCTCTCAAATCATAAAGGTTTGAAAGATAAGACTTCTATCTTTCTTCATGTTTTTTTATTGCCTACAAAATAAAATAAAACAAAGTATTACTATCCCCCTTTAACGCCAGCCGAACATTTTTTTTTTTTTTTTCCTTTTTTAAAACGATTTCTGCTCTGTCTACCTGGGACATCCGTTCGGGACGTACATTATGTCCTCGGGCGGTAACGGGTTAATCCCCCAAATGTTAGAGAGGACTTCAATGCATCTGGAATTCCAGGGGTCAAAAAGTCCCATTTAAATCAAGGGAATCAAAGGTAATTCTTATTTGATTCTCACAGTAAAGATTACTCCAGAATTAAATCATTTTTGTGTGTGCATACAGTCCCAAATATACCGTAAAATCTTGCGTATAATATGAACAATTTTGCCCCTCTTCATCTTATGTGAAGTGTGTGTGTGGGTGGTTGCGTATTATACATGAGAGAAAAGATTGTTTAAAAATATTATAATATATATATATATATATATATATTTTCATTCCATGGCCGCATTGCAAAGTCCTCGCAAGGCAATACCATTGATCCAATGCAGCAATGGAACGTGTGTGTGTGACAGGAGAAAACAAGGGTATGTGTTATACATATGCACTCTTGTTTTCCCCTAAAATCTTGGGTATAATATACACCTGTATATCATACACAGGTGCGTATTATACCCGAGATTACCAAATGGCTTGAATGCTAGACATCCAAGGGGTTAATTATAAGAAAAAAAGACACTCCACAATGTTTTATACTAAAAGAATAAAGATTTTTATTAAGCATTGTAAGTTGCATTCAATAGCCTTCAAACAGAACTCGCCACAATCCATCTACTTTCAGCCAAACCCAACAGTAGTTCATTCTTGCACAGTCCAGAAGATGGGGCAGACTCCCTTCAACTTACATTAAAAACCTACTTAGCTCTTGCGGGCAGGGAATGGGCAGTTACACCTCATTTTCTGATCACTAATGTGTGATGAAGAGCATCAAGAGAATTAGATGAAAAACAAGAGAAAGAAATGATTCGGATTTTCAAAAAACATTTAAAACTTTGGAAACACTAACAGAAACATCGAAATGAAACAGGAGGTACGCTGCTGCGGCTTTATACTAAATTCCTGATGAAGAGGTGATAAGGAACAAGCATTCCTCTTCCGCTACAGAACGGGGTGGGGGAGTTTAAAGATCAAAGCACTTTTTATGATTTTTTTTTTTTTAACTCTTATTTTTACAGAATTTCATATTTGCTAATATGAAGGCATAAAAACAGCAACAGAGAACAATAATGCATACAGCAATGAATACACCAGGGTAACGTTGATATTTAAACGGCTAGATAATTATTATTTTTTTAGTTTTAGAATAAATGCAACAGAGGTCATTAAATCACAAAATTGTAAGGTTAGAGCGAGATCAGTCAATGACTAAACATAGTTAACATCTTTCATAGGACTATTACTGATTATTAGTTTTTTTTTTTTTGTGGTTTTGCAGATGGGCACATTACTTTTAAGAATGGAAGAAATAGGACGATAACATGCATAATATTAAACTACACATTTTAAAAATGATGAACCATGCAGAAGTTTAGCTCAATAGTCTACGTCTGATTCAAAACCACACAGTTCGTTGATCACGGATGCATGGTATTACTCACGGAACGTTTCAGAACAAAGTGTTTTTGTGAGGAAAAAAGAAAAAAGTAATTTGCTTTTTTTTTCCTATGATTTAACTTGCTTGAATCTTATGTAAAATTAGCAAAATCTGCAGTGTTACTCTAGAATTTGTTTTGCTGCAATAGGTCGCACATTTCATTACAAAAGAAAAACCACGTCAACAGCGATGAAAAGTATAGAAAGAAAAAACTGTGTGTTTACTTTACTTCTATTGATATAATCCTGAAACGAAAGTTTCGGAGATTACTTTCTTTTTTTTTTTTTGTGACACAGTAATGTAAAATCAAATATAATGGCTACATATGGTGCCAAGTACTAAAAATTATATTGTAAGCCAGGAGGTGGCAACCTTGAGTCCCACAGTTGTTCAGAGACTGCAACTCCCAGGCTGGGGATCATGGTAATTTTAGTCTCCAACAGCTGACGGCTAAGAGGATGACCATCTCCCGTTTTGATAGCTTTAGATATATACTGAAAAACTGCCTAAATCTGTGTGTTCTTGCATCTCAAGAAACAGAAACTAGAAGCAATTTTTATTTTTGTCATAACCAGTTTCAGAGTTGTGCACATTTTCTAGAATTCTGGGAGTCAAATGCTCTTCATATTTTTAACTATTTGTTTTTATTGTAGCATTTTGACTACAACTGGTTAAAAAAAATAAACTTTTTTTCTTTTTTTTTTTAATCTGACATCAAGAGAGGGATCCGAATTTCCAAAATCCTCATTTTTCACTTACGGAAAGGAAAAAAATGTACGTAACTGTAGGCTCTCCTTCTTTCCAGATATTCCTAACCCTGAACTTTCTATCATCCTTCACCCTCTAGAAAAATAAGCTTTTTACTCTTCTTTTTTGAAGACAGCAGTCTCAAGAGTCTCATCCTTGTGTTGATTGCTGTCTGAGTTTAGTGCATGTATGTGAGGACTCGTATTGCACACTTTAGAGTCATTACTTAAGGCACTTTCAGAGTGATTGGAAGCCCTCCCTTCCCCGGAGCCTCCGTTTATCTGGGAAGCCGCGGTGTCCTCGTTCACCACTCCGTTCTCTGCCACGGATCCATCTGAAGACACGGCTGATGATTTGGAGTCTTCGGATTGTGTCTTAAGCGCTTTGGCCACTTCTTCTGCGGAAGCAGCGTAGGGAGGCTTGGCCTAGATGTGAACACACAACACTCATTTATGCAAAAACTTACATTGTTCATTAACCTCTTAACGACCCTTGACGGTCAAAGTACGTCATGTGTCGATGTGAGTTAACGACCCATGACGTACTATGACCGTCATGGAATTCCAGGCTCCCCGCCGTTCGGGGAGTTTGGAACCGGAATTTAAAAAAAAAAAAAAATGCTCTGTGGTCCTTAAAGGGATAGTAATAATTCGTTTTAACTTTATTTTATTTTGTAGCCATTAAAAAAAAACATGAAGAATGATATAAGTCTTATCTCTCAAACCTTTATTGTTTGAGAGATATTCATAAGCAAAGTTTCCCCTCCCGTCCCTTTTACCTAGTGTAAGCCATCTCTTCTCAGATGTGGAATCCAGTCCATAGACCAGACAGATAACAGAAAGGGACAATCTTCTTCCTATGAGAACAATGAAAGCCCTGCCCCCCTTGACAAGTTTTTCAGGTTTTTCCCTTATCTTAATTGAAGATTGTCCCTCTCTGCAGTCTACCTGGGCACCTCCCTTCTGATCTAACTGAACAGGGGGGGATACTTTGCTTGTGAATATCTCTTAAACCATAAAGGTTTGAGAAATAAGACTTATATCGTTCTTCATGTTTTTTTTAATGCCTACACAATAAAATAAAGTTAAAATGAAGTATTACTATCCCTTTAAGTGACCGCGACGTGCTACTCAGCTGGTTGTTAAGGGGTTAAAGCAGAGGTAGCCAACACATGTCAAGAGTGTCGCTAGCCACGCATGTTCTACAGACAAATATTTAAAGATACAGGTGACTCCTGTACTCCGATATCCTGAAAGCAAGCACTGACCGCACCATCTAGCCTGGAGGTGCCTTACAGCAATGTGACTTCCTCAGTGATATCACTTCACCAGTTCCTATGTTATTCTATAGAGCCAATCTTCCACCTTTGGACATCTTCGTGCATAGACTCTATAGAACAATATCGGAACTGGAGAAGTTATCTCCACTTTAACACCTCTTTATCACTCCTTAGTGCATAACCCCCAAAGTGTTAGGTCATCGTTGAAAACTGGGGTTCCTCTCGGTAAATGTATTATTAGAAGTTTGACCACCGATTAATTTCTCATTAAGGGGATAATCCCATCTCAAGGAGTAGTGGGGAGATATCTCTACAGCGACTGGGAGAAGATGTACCAGATATTCACTTTGATAAATATCCCTGTAGGAAATTATACCATTTTGTAGGCTTTGTAGTCTCAGAATAGCCTCTCGATAAACATGGCCCATTGTGTGTTTTACAATCTGATACAGAACTGCAGTGACAGAGACCGTAATATCTAAAATTAAATGCATATAGGATTGTTCAATGTAATTTTTTTTTTATAACATATAGTATATATTTTTTAAATTCTTTACCTTCATATTCTTCTTGAAAATCCAGTTAAGTTTTCCCCTCTGCCCCTTTCCATCACGTCATGCAGACTTCCCTCAGATCCAGACAGATCGCAATGAGGGGCAATATTGTGTCAGTATAAGTAAGCCCGTACCTCGCTTCATCAAGGGGAACAGGATTTTCCTTACGCAGACACACACAATATTGTGTCAGTATAAGTAAGGCCCTACCTCACTTCATCAAGGGGAACAGGATTTCCTTACACAGACACACACAATATTGTGTCAGTATAAGTAAACCCCTACCTCGCTTCATCAAGGGGAACAGGATTTTCCTTACACAGACACACACAATATTGTACCTCGTTGCGATCTCCCTGGATCAGCTTTCGGATTGGAGGGAAGTTTGCATGAATTGATCTATAGGGAGGGGGAACTTTTAACTGGATTTTCAAGAAGAAGGATTTTAAAAATATACAATGTATTATAAAATTTACACTGATCATATAGATTTACTTTTTGACAATACTGTCCCCTTAAAGGGGATGTTTAACCCTGTAACAACTTTGCCTAAATAGTTTTGTTATATAATATAAACAGTGAAATGTGTAAGCATTAAAAAAACAAAAAACAAAAACACTAGTTTGGAGGAATTAAGACAATAAATGCAGATCTGTAACCACTTCAGGCCAGACTGTGTTTAATGGATCTGTACCGCAGTCTGACGCTTCTATCCAGCCTCCTCTGATGATGGAGGCTTCTGTCTGTAAGCTGGGGCTCGCTCATTGGCTAGAAACCGATCTCTGCCAATCAAAGCACTCCAGCTTACAGACAGAAGCCTCAGTCATCAGAGGAGGCTGGATAGAAGCGTCAGACTGCGGTACAGATCCATTAAACACAGTATGGCCTGAAGTGGTTACAGATCTGCATTTATTGTCTTAATTCCTCCAAACTAGTGTTTTGTTTTTTTTTGTTTTTAACGTTTACACTTTTCATTGTTTATAATATATAACGAAACGATTTAGGTAAAGTTGTTAAGGTGTTAAACAGCCCCTTTAAAGGTACACCAAGTCCTCCGAATAAACTTTCCTCCCCCTTAATTTAACTTTATTGTGCGTAAAATCCTAATGCCAAAATGTATCATTTGTGCTTTGACTGTTTCTCCAGAATTCGTAATTGATGTCATGTTTATCGACACAGATCTGATTCTATTAGCTGAATTAAACTCCTCCTCCCCCCGAAGTGATCTGAAGAAGTTTTTAATGGGAGGAGTCTGGTTCTGGAGACAACTTCCAGATGAAGGAACCAGAGAAACCCTTTACAAACCATCCAAGTCACAGAAACGCACCTGAGACGCCCCGAGGTTCTTGTATCCTCTGCCGTAGTATCTACCTCCTCTCCCGAATGTTCTTATAACGGGGGTAGATATAACTCCTCTCGGGCGCCTGCATTTAATCAGAGACACGACTCAAGAACAAAAAACAAGGCCATATTCAACAGGAACGATTCTGGAGCAAACCAACTGCACAGTGGGAAGGATTAACCCCTTAAGGACCGTGTGAAGAGGCAGGACAATCACTCTTTTTTTCCCCTTAAGTACTGCGGAGGGTCCTGGCACATCACATACTTTTTACTTACATCGCTCCTGCGGGATCGCTGTAAGTAAAACAGTGTCTTAAACTGACCGTTCCAAGACTGGAGCGCGCTCTCAGATCCTTGCACGGCACACTGGAAAACGTAACATGCCATGTGTACTGGCATGTCGGAAGGGATCAAAGCGGTCCTTAACCCTTAAGGACCCATGATGGTGCTGGCACGTCATGGGTTGGTGAGCCATAAGGACTGACGTGCCAGGACAGTTAGTAACATAGTTGATGAGGCTGAAAAAAAGACATGCGTCCATCAAGTCCAGCACATGCCAAAAACACCCCTGTTGATCCAGAGGAAGGCAAAAAAAACCCTCTGGAGCCATTTCCAATCTAGTCCCGTGTGTGTGTGCAGTTGAATAATCAGCAAGCACAACATCCCGAGGCAAAGAGTTCCATAGCCTTACCACCCTTACTGTAAAGAATCCCTGCCTTTTAGTCAAAAGCACCTTTCCTCTAGTCTTAATGGATGATCTCTTGTTCTTAGCTCAGCGCATTAATAATTAATTAGATAGTTCTTTGTATTGACCTTGAATGTACTTGTAAATGGTAAACATACCACCCCTTAGACTTCTCTTCTCTAAAGTAAACAAACCCACTTTGGCTACTCTCTTTATAACTCAGATCCTCCAATCCCTTTATTAGTTTTGTTGCACGTCTCTACACTTTTTCCACTTCAGTAATGTCTTTTTTTTTTTAGAACAGGCGCCCAAAATTGGACTCCATGTTGTACTTCAGTTACTGGATTTCAGGATTTTCCGAATGGCTGCACGCCGTTTTGGGAAGACTTGAACTGGATCGGGTTAAAAAAAAAAAACGGTCCGTGGTCCTTAAATGCCGTGCACCCAGCTGGTCCTTAAGGAGTTAAGGGAAGGTAACTTCCCTGGAACGCTGGTCCTTAAAGAGATTATGTTAACATTCCCAAGGTTCCCATTCATTTACATGGGGAGTTTAAACCTTTAAGTGCCAGATGGGTATGCAACACATTACCAAACAATGAGTTTCATACCCTTCTGGCACTCGAGGGGTTAACCCTTTGAAGTCCAGAGGGGTGTGCACCACTTACAGTGTTAACCATGTGAACACCAGCTCTCCAACACGTTGCCTCTCAATGCACTCTCTGGCATTCAAGAATTAAGCTCTTCTTTCAAATCAACAGGAATGTTCGTGTGTCACCTGAGACGTAGTTGGTCGGCTCCAAAGTTATTCTGGTCTAGCTTCCCGAGTACAGCCCCAAATCCCCACAATCCCCATAATACAAGGACACGACCTCTCACTTGTAGTACAGGCTAGTCACATGATGTGGTATAGACCTCAGTTAA
The DNA here is from genome assembly GCA_037306005.1 of Rhinophrynus dorsalis. Lineage (NCBI taxonomy): Eukaryota > Metazoa > Chordata > Amphibia > Anura > Rhinophrynidae > Rhinophrynus > Rhinophrynus dorsalis. Next base: position 11,543,922 of record CM074722.1, read on the forward strand.
ATAAACCTTGTACCCATGAACTCATCCAGTGTTAAAGTGGATGTGTCACCTGTGTAGAACATAGCATAACTATTTAGGCTACAGATCGAATACTACTAAAACTGTATTAACCCATTAGTGACAGCCGCGTTTGTATGCGGCTGTCACGTTAACGCCCGCCGAACATTTTTTTTTTTTTTCCCAAAGAAGTCCTGAGTCTCCGAGCGGCATGCAGCCGCACGGAGACGCGGACTTCCGTGACTTACCAGGTACGTCCTCTGTCACTAAGTGACAGTTTCTGCGGGACGTACCTGGTAAGTCATCTGTCGTTAAGGGGTTAATGTTTGTTTGTTTTTTTAGGTTTTATTTTGTGTAAATTTAACTTAGAAAGTCTGGGCTGCAGCTACTTCCGCACAGACTGCAGTTACCTGGTCTGTAACCTCAGTCCATCGCCCTGCCTCTGCTCTCCTCCCTCCTCCCATGACGGAGGCTTCTGCCTGGAAGCTGGAGTGGTCTCATTGGCTAGATATCGATCTCTGCCAATAAGAACGCTCCAGCTTACAGACAGAAAGTCTCCATCATCGGAGGAGGGAGGAGAGCAGAGGCAGGGCGATGGACTGAGGTTACAGACCAGGTAACTGCAGTCTGTGCGGAAGTAGCTGCAGCCCAGACTTTCTAAGTTAAATTTACACAAAATAAATAATAACAATAATACAGTTTTAGTAGTATTTGATATTTAGCCTAACTATTTATGCTATGTTATACATAGGTGACACACCCACTTTAATGCTTGGCCAGGTGTCCTTGACTACCACCATATGCTTCCATGGCTCAGCGGTTAATACTCAGCCAAGCAATCACCAGATCCCACATGGATTCTTTTAGGGTCAGGAGAACACTTCTCCACGTCCAGTCTGATCAGTAACCTGGCTGTTCATATAGCTGAGAAGGACAGATGTGCGAACACTTCAAAATCCACAGGACTAGTGCGACTGAGAAGGGCCGAAATCCCCACTTTGAGCAATCACACTAGTACTATGCAATTTATAGAAAGCTTGTCCTTCTCAGCCACCATAGCAGCCAGTTGCCAATCAGACTGTAAGTGGGCCATCCTTCACCTGACCTTGCAGTAACCAGCATGATAGGATAGAATGGGCGTCTAAGAATTAACCCCTAAGAAACCAGTGAGTAGTGGCAGTCAAGAACACATGGGCAAGGTATTAAGACAAATTAGTTCTTGTGTTTACGTATTGTCCCTTTAAAGTGGATCTACCACATATAGAAAAGTAATGCTCATTAGATAGAGCATTTAGCAAAAAAGTTTAATGTTAGTAATTTTTGAAAAAAAAAAAAAACCAAAAAAAAATGTTATCTGTGCAAAAATTCAACTTTAAAAAGGTGCCCAGCAGCCTAATTCCTGCTTGCAGCACTGCCTCTGCTCCCGTCCCACTACCCAGCATCCTCCAATGACGGAGGCTCTCTCTCTAAGCTGGAGTGATCTCATTGGCAGAGATCGATATCTAGCTTAAAGACAGACATCCTCCCATCATCAGAGGATGCTGGGTAGTGGGACGGGAGCAGCCTCTGTGCGGCAAGCAGCTTGCTACAGCGGCAACAGGAAGTAAACTGCTGGGCACCTTTTAAACTTGAATTTTTGCACAGATAACATTTTTTTTTTCACAAAAGACTAATATATTAAACTTTTTCGGTAAATGCTCTATCTAATGAGCATTAGATATCTATATGTGATAGATCCCCTTTAAAGGCCCATATTAAACATTCACAGAAGGAAAGTCTCCCGCTTACCCTCTGTTTGGTCCACCGACAGACACCACCTGTAGGGGGAATGGTCCTCTGCCCCGTCCACGTCTGGCCCCTGCCCATTGGCCCACAACTGTTCCAGCTATCTCAAGTTTTCCTCCCTGAGAAGGAATAGGTTGGACCCCTGCGCAAACATAGGAAAGAGAAATATTAACACCTGACCTCAATGCAAAGATTCAAGTAACAAGACTCGAGTTTACAAAGAAACTGGAGTAATTCTGGGGCAAATCAACTGCACTATAGGGAATAAATGAACAGCGTTGGACCTCCTGTGAATCAGGGAACCTAAACACATTAGTGCAAGTGGAGCTGCTTAGGGTGAGGCTGATAAATGTGAGGCTGGGGAGAGCAGGAAGACTTTCATTCATGTGTCCCAGCTCCTAGTGGGCAAAGGTTTATTCTATGGTAATGCCTGCTGTTAAACTATAATTTTAATATTATAAATGCAATTATGCATTTGTATGTATAGTTTGAGAGATATAAGCTTTTAAAGTCCCCCCCCCCCCCGTCCCTTTCACAGACGTCAGTGCTCTAGCTGACAGAGTGAGATCCTGGTCCCAGGACCTGCCGGCTGCTCTTCCTCAGAGCTGAAATAGCGCTATATAGAAAAATACTTCATTGGAATGGTCTACAAAGTGTGTTTGCAAACCAGGCACACTTTGTAGACCATTCCAATGAAGCATTTCTTTACAGATGGCGCTATTTTGGCTCTGCTGTAGAGCCGCCGTCTGTGAAAGGGACGGTGGTGGGGGGGAACGTTAAAAGCTTATCTGTCTCAAACTATACATGTTTGAGACACAACACGCATATCACTGAATTCATATTTTTAATATCTACAATATTATAGTTTGTTAACAGCGGGCATTACTATTCCTTTAAGTGCATGAAGTCCCCATTGAAACCTTTAAGGAGTAGAGGAGTGTGTAACACATTGCAAAGCCCAGGGTCTTATTGCCAGTTTGGGGCATGCAATGGTGTAATCTTCCTACTGATCACTGGACGGTACTGTGCACTAATAATACTTTGGGATACCACAAGACTCGTGTCTTTGGGAACCTAGCAATTCCCTTGGTAGTAAATTTTAAAGGGATAGTAATACTTTGTATACAAGCTTTAATATTGTACTTATTAAATAAATAAAGCAAATTATCTAAGTCCTGTTTCTATAACTTGTATAGTTTTATTGTGATATCATTGTAAAGTTTCCCCCTCCCACACCTTTTAGCTACGTCAGCGCTCTAGCTGACAAACTTGGATTCTGGTCTGCGGACCGGATGTCTCATCTGGAGAGACGAAACAGCAGTGGATACACAGCAAATCTTCATGAGAACGGTCTACTGCCTCAAACCAGGCACACGCTCAGGGGCGGATTGCAGGGGAATACCAGCCCGGGCATTTTTTTTTTTATTTAAAGCAGCCCACTAGCTGCACCGACATCCCTATTGACGTCCCCTTGTGGTCCCTGCGTGGCATGGGAGAGCAGGCGCCAGGATATTAGGTCATATCCTGGCGCTCTGCATTAACCCTTTGAATGCCAGAGGGGTACGCAAAGCATTGCAATGTGTTGCGTACCCCTCTGGCACTCAAAGGGTTAACCAGGAATGCAAAGGCTGTCACAGAGAGTGCCTGTGGCAACACAGAACTCTCCTTCAAAATATCGTGGGACGGTGAGATCTTCTGATCTCCCCCACTGGCCCATGATCTAGTGGCTCATGGGGGGGATGCCCGATCCCCCGACAGGACAATCTGCCCATGCACATTTTCTTTGTATACAACGATATTACAATAAAACTATACAAGTTTTAGCAACAAGACTTCGATCCTTTGCTTCATTTATTTAATAAGTACAATATTAAGCCTTTTACCAGATTTCTTAGTGGAGACCTGAAGCAGTGACATATCAAAAAGGGGTGGTTGGAAGAAACTATAACTGGCAAGATATTAATTATAGACGCGAGGGAAGAGACACACAGATGGGATGATTTAGGTTTTTTACACTTAAAGAGATAGTAATGTTTCATAATAAAAGCAGCTTTAATTAATCATCATAGTATTTGGACTTTGGAGAGTTTTATTTCAATTCTGTCAGAGTTGTAGTACAAGAGTAATTCAATGACAAAGTATCCCCCTCCCGCCCCCTTTACTGATGTAACACTGCTCAGCCAGATCAGAAGGGAGGTGCCCAGGTAGACTGCAGAGAGAGACACAATCTTCAATTAAGATAAGGGAAAAACCTGAAAGACTTGTCAAGGAGGGGCAGGGATTTCATTGTTCTCATAGGAAGAAGATTGTCCCCTTCTGTTATCTGTCTGGTCTATGGACTGCATTCCACATCTGAGAAGAGATGGCTTACACTAGGTAAAAGGGGCGGGAGGGGAAACTTTGCTTGTGAATATCTCTCAAACCATAAAGGTTTGAGAGATAAGACATATCTTTCTTCATGTATTTTTAATGCCTACAAAATAAAATAAAGATAAAACAAAGTATTACTATCCCTTCAACACTTTTATGCAAAGTGAAAACTAAGTATTACTAGCCCTTGAAGGGAGAATTGTAACGTTACAAATCATTTAGCATTTACAGCTCAGGAGACAGGAGTGAAGATTTCCAAGTTTCAGGGAAATCTGCACAGAAATGAATCCTCAGACGACTCACCAGAGAATCCTCTGCCTCGGCCCGGAGGTGGTGGCGTTGGTCCAAAGGGTCGAGGATACATAGCAGCTGGGTAGAACGGCATAGCAGGCGGAGGTGGGAATGGCAGTGGATGGTTTTGTCTAGAGAAGTGCAGCCCTTCCAGGATGCTCTGGCGCATCTTCTCCACCTTCGCTGCCTGTTCTGCCTGATAAGGAAAGAAACCATTTGTAATGTAACAAAATGGATGAGGTGTGCGCAATTAAAAGTGAATCGCTGATACTTCAAGCCTGGCTAAATTCATTTAAAATCATTCAACGAGAAAAAATGATTTTTCTAAAGCTTTTTTTCTTTTTTAAATTTTGAAACTAAATTTTAACCCTTTGAGTGACAGAGGGGTACGCAACGCATTGCTTTGCAATCTGCTGCGTACCCCTCTGGCACTCAAAGGGTTTAAAAAATTAACGGCAAATAAAAACCAACAAAAAAAAAACTGGCCCACCTAATCTCAATTTTTCTACCCCGTCAGCGTAGATTTATTTTATTCCTAGAACTGCCAAAAATCTATCCAGAGAATTCCAATTTTCATTTACGGTTTTAACCTCCGTTATTATTATTTATTTATATAGAGCTGACTTATCCTGCAGCAATGAATCACTTCTGCTTGATGGCTATTCCATGTATCTACCACCAATCAGTTATAATTTACTCTTAATATTCTCTTAAATATTCTTTAACAATCTCCAAATAACACACTGAATTACAACACTGCATGCATCCGTTCTATGTGGAGAATACAAAGGGGGGGTGGGGATTACGCATTCCCTGGCAATTTCAACAGGTTTGTGCTGTCATCAACACACCAACGAGATTTTTTTATTGCTTGCAATGGGAGATATGGAGTCTTTGACTAAAGCTCTCCACTGAATGTGACAATAGTGCCACCTAGTGACCGCAGAGCTGATAAATGTTTGGTGGTCATATTCAAGAATCTAAAGAGGTGCCATTCTGGGGCAAACCAAATGCAACAAGGGGCAAATTATTCCTTAAATCACTATTGATTTAAATGCGTTGGACACTTCAACCATAGAATGGGGTGAGAACATTTGAATTAATGGGGATGTTTATTAAATTTCCATATGGTGCAGCTGGTTCGACCCAGAATATTGTTGGACTACAAACTCCCTATGCCAATGGCCAGCTGAGGAATGATGGGAATGGGAGTCCGCATATTGCTCCCCCTTGATTTATGGGAATAGGAGAGCCTCTGTAAAGAACTTACCAAGCACCTTTTTTTATTTATTTATTTTTTTATTTAGCGTTGCCGTATAATACTTACCTGCAGCAGTGGTCACATACCTGACCATCACAGAGGTCAATGAGTGAGGCTTTCTCCCTGATAGCCTTAATGAGTTTGGTCTGGAACAGCTTCCCGTCAAAGTACATCCAGGGACAGCAGTGCTCCCAGGGGATGGGCTGACCGCAGGCATCATTCGCCAGGAGCGCCATGTCCACACCGCTCATGAACAGGGCGGACAGCTGAATTCCTCTGGGATCAAGGTTATCGATCTAGAACGGAGAAAGAACTTGAGGCCATAGGCGTAAAACTAAAGCAGGACAGTTCCGAAAAAACCATAGGGGACAAAAAAAATTCTCATTCATTTTAAAGTACGGTTTAACCTATTGAATGCTAAAAAGTCCTGACAACAGTGATCCACTGATGGCGTATGATCTGTAACAGCTCAATTGTCACAGTCCAGGGTCACGTGGTACCCACACAGCACTTCCTACAAACTGCTAGGAAATACCAACCCACCACAGCCGACTATGGAGAAAATGATGTCTGTGAGACGGATCACGTCTGGGTGGTGTGTCAGCAGAGACTTCAGTTTTCTGTCTCCAAACCAACTTTCGAGAAGAACAATTTTGTGGGTGTACAGTGCAGCCTATGACTTTTTACCAAATCTGCTCCCACGGGAGTAGACACAGGGCAACAGGATAATTGCCTTCAAAATATAATTCATCAACGAGCAAGTAACAAGAACACACCACAGTATGGCATTTCTGCAAGTGGATGCTTTATTACTCTGTAGCTGTCCTCGAGGATTGCAAACAGGTCAGGATCATTCACTCTGAGTGATCCACCTGTGCTGAAGAAAGGACATCCTTAAAGTGTTAGTAATGTCTATAAACAGTTTTTTTGCATTTAGAAGAGCTTAAAAAGCTGAGCTAAATGCAAAAAAACGTATCCCTCAAAACACTATGGTTTAAGAGGTACAGGCGTTTGAAGTTTGATCTCTCCTACTGACAGCTGTAAAGCTGTCAGCAGGAGATTCGTGTCGGTCGACACGGAGGCGCTTGAGAAGTGCCGAGATCTTGTTACTTACAAGGAATTCCTTCATTGGAATGGTCTAAAACCTGTATCTAGTGTTCAGGCACACGTTTTAGTCCATTCCAATGAAGGGATTCCTTGTAAGTAACGAGATCTCTGCACTGCTCAAGCGTCACAGTGTCGACCGACACAGATCTCCTGCCGACAGCTTTACAGCTGTCAGTAGGAAACAGAAAACTTTAAACGCCCATATCTCTTAAACCATAGCGGTTTGACAGATACGTTTTTGTATGCATTTAGCTCAGCTTTTTAAGCTCTTCTAAATGCAAAAAAACTTTTTTTTTTAGACATTACTAACACTTTAATCTTGGCTGACTGCAGATCTTTAGGACCAAACTCATATACCTCCTTCTTTTGCACATTTCTCAGGTCCTCACGTTTAAGTGACATTTTGTCATTTTCTTCAAGTGTAAATGTAAAGTCAAATGGCTACCCCCTTTTTGCCGACTCGTCCCGTATTGTAACTTCTATGTCCCTGACAGGGAACAGTCTGAATTTTCTTTCAGAGAGCTCTGCTCTTACAGTCCCTGATTGAAAGCACCCTGGAAACAGAGATCCAGGAAGATCAAAGTCAGGTACATTAACCCTTTGAGTTAATGCATTGCAATGAGTACCACTGGCACTCAAAGGGTTAAATTGCAGAAAGGTTAAGAGGACAATAAAATAATAAGAAGTACACGCAATTTGACTTATGTCGAATATGTAAATTTAAAAATGACGCAGACTCTTGCAAAACAATTTTATTAACCCTTTCAATGCCAGAGGGCTAACAAACTCATCTGGTACTCAAAGGGTGACATTACAATATTAGCAAAAATGGAAGAAAGTCAATTTGCCATATTGTTTAGTTTTTTTTTTTTTTTTTTTTTTTGCAGAAAACACACACACACACTTTTGACCATAAAGGATCTACATATGTAAGAGCGGTTTATACCCAATGTATCCGTTTCTTTTCATGGTCATTTTGCTAGTATGACTGATATAAACGCAATTCTTTTAAATAGTTTTGACCCCTTCCCACTTTGTTCCTTTAATGTTTTCATTGCGTTATCTATTCGAAAAACTGATGTTCAATCATGGTAAAATATTTAAAGGGCATATATCACTTTATAAAAAGGTGTTACCATCCACTTTGATAATAAAAGTTATTGTAGAGAAGCTGTGTGTTTTTTTGTTTGGTTTTTTTTTTAAATCTAACTACTTATTAAAGGGACAGTAATGTCTCTCAAACCGCTCTGGTTTGAGAGATATAGGGATTCAAAGTTCCCCCCTCCCTCCCCTTCTCCTGAGGTCCACTGTAAAGCTGACAGCAGGAGAATCGAGTCGTATGACTTGAGGAGGCTCTGCAGCAGAGCCGAAATTGCGTTATTTCTTAAGAATTCATTCATTGGAAAGGTCTAAAAATGTGCCTGGTTTGCAAGCACACTTTGTAGACATTTCCAATGAATGAATTCTGTTTAAGTAGCACAATTTTGGCTCTGATGCAGAGCCGCCTGCTGGTCCCCGGCCCAGAATCTCCTGCTGTCAGCTAGACGCTGACATCAGAAGAAGGGTAGGAAGGGGTGAACTTTGAATCCCTAATCTCTCTCAAACCATAGCGGTTTGAGAGAGAGGGTTTGGAGTATATTGATTAATATTTCAAACTCTACATAACTGGGCAAACTGTCCCTTTAGCTATAATGCCTCTTCTATGCTGTGCACGTCCGCATTAGGTGCACAGCACATTGCTTCAGCAAGTCCTATTTCTCCTCCCACCTCCCTCCAAGCAGCCTCAGTGAGATCGTTCACGCTTCCCATCGGCGTGCTGTGAACAGCTCCTAACGTTACAGCAAGCTCTGATTAGCATTATACGGAGGTTGCCACCTCAGTATAATGCTTACCGGAGCTTGCTGCAATACTAGGAGCCATTCACCAAAGGGAAGCGTGATCGCGCTCCCTGGGGCAGCTGGGTGGGAAGTGGGAGGAGAAATAGGAGGTGCAGAAGAGCTTTGCCGGTCAGCATAATGGGACACGCGGATTTCTTCGTCAAAGCTCTTCTGCGAGTGAAGAGGCAGGATTTTTTATTTTTTTAAAACACACAGCTTTTCTACAATAACTTAACAAAGCGGATGGTAACACCTCTTTATAAGATGATACATCCCCTTTAAACTTACGTAACCTTTCCCCCCTTGTTTATTGGAGAGTCCCTAGCGTAACTCATGAATATTTTCCTTTTAAAGGCGCAGTACTATACGGAGGCTAAAGACACTTTGATTTCAACCACAAAATACTGACCTTCAGCTCCTGTAACTGATCTGGTTCGTAGAGTTTAGGGGACAGCGCCTGTGCTAAGAAGGCATCGAGTTCTTGACGGCGCAGTATTCGGATTCCAGGCCACTGAACCATATACCTAACAAAAGTAATGAAATCAGAATGGGTTTAGTCTCCAACGTTATGAGACGGCTTCCACCTTTCCACTCTACTCTAATAACGCATATTTTTGCCCCTTTTCACCTTATGTCAATTGGGGGGTGCATATTATACATGAGAGAGTTTAGAAAAAAAATTAAATGTGTTCCTCTTTCCACCTTCCCTTCCTCTCTCACCGAAATACAAAAAGTTAAAAAATGCCCATCTTTGTTCTCCCCACCTCGGTAGAATTGATCTGTGAGACCTGTTTCCCTCCGTCCCTCTATACACCTCCAGGACCCCCCTCTGGAGACAGCTGGCAGATCTGTGCAGCAGGATTGAAATCCACCTGCATCCTTCACTGCTGTGCCGCCTCCTTGCAGGACCTGTTGCCCTGAAGATAGATAGGTTCTTGTCCTCAGGTGGTCCTGTCTTCAGTGGCAACAGGTCCTGCAAGGAGGTGGCACAGCAGAGAATGAAGTAGGTGGATATTCAAGTCTGCCTCCGGAGTGGGGTCCTGGAAGTGTGTAGAGGGAGGGAAAGGAGTCGCACAGATAATACTATTGAGGTGGGGGGAGGGAGAACGAAGGGGGACATTTTAACTGTGTATTTATTTATTTTTTTTTTTAACAAAGCTTTAACCCTTTAAAGACCATTGACATGCCAGGACCGTCACAGCGGTCCGGCACTTAAGGACCAGTGATGGTCCTGGCACGGCATTCAGGGCTCCTGGCACGGCTGCACGCCTCTCTGGAAGCCCTGACCCGGAAGATTAAAAAGCCCCGTGGACCTCAAGTGCCGGCTGTGTGCGCACTGGTCCTTAAGGGGTTAAAGACCGGCACGTACACACGCCGTGAACTTCATGACGTGCCAGGACTGTCACTGGTCCCTTAAGTGCCGGAACTGTCCTGGCAAGACAGTGGTCATTAAGGGGTTAACAAAAGGTCAGCTCAGCCTTTCACCCCTCTGAGGGAGATAAAATGAGTGCAGGACAGACTTGAAAATGAGATAATCTCAATGTATTCTCCCTGGAAAATTTTTCATAAAAAAACACAAACAAAAAAAAAAACCAAAACCAAAATTACAACTCTTGGGTATAATGTCCACATGCACTTAAATGATAGTGTATACCATAATATATTAATTTTATATATATATATATATATATATATATATATATATATATATATATATATATATATATATATATATATAATCACTTTTCTGCCCACCCATACCCAAATCTGTCTGTAGAGATGAAGGATACTGCTCTGTATGTATTTTCTTACATAGTATAGTCATTGGCTAACAGCGAGACATGTCTTTCAATACCCACTTCAAGATCTTTAGTGAACAAATTAAGAAGTACTGGACCCAGGACTGAAAGCGGAGGCACTCAACTTACAACTTTAGACCAACTTAAAAAGGGCCCATTAACAAATAATTATCTGCAATCAATCACTCAACCACTTCTTGAACCATGCACAGATTTCACCTCCCAAGCCAAAACCATTTAAAGGGATAGTAATGTTTCACAATAAAAGAAGTCCAATTAATCTTCATAGTATTTGGGCCGTGGAGAGTGTTATTTCAATACTGTCAGAGCTGTAGTTCAAGAGTAATTGAATGATAAAGTATCCCCCTCCTACCCCTTTTACGCTCATGCACAATGACATCACAAAAGCTTTTTACCCACAGCAGAGCTCATATCTTAGCCCCCAGTCTCCTAAAAATGTGTGATTTACCTTTGTTGCAAAGGAAAAATTCTCCCCTTTCCAAACAAAAGGTGACCTGATTGAGTTAATCCCAGAACAGAACAAAATGAATCCATTTTTGAAGCATTTGATATTTGGAAAGCTGATTACAGGTTTACTTTCTAAACAGGAGGAAACTATTAAGATGCGTTGCTGACCAAGAAAAGTACAATATATTGCTAGAGGTCTCTTAAGCTTTCCAGCCATTCAGATAAACAGTGTTCAAAAATATACCTATTTTTAGGAGTTTGGGGGACTCTTGACTTTACCAAAGACACACATCCTGGTAGTCCAGATGAATTCCTGACAATACCCTCTTTTTAACCCAGAGAGCACACTGTCCTTTGTGAAATAGGCCTAAAGGCCTGCAAACTCCTTAGCTCTTGCTCCCTCCTTCAAGAGCTGAGCTGGTCTGTCATTAGAATGATCTTCTATTGCCCCTAAAGTAACTTCTGCCTCTGAAGTTTACACTAGCGTTCTCTCAATAATGCACCTGCAGAGTATTCTTTCAGGGTAAGAAGATCTTGAAAAACCAAAACACCTTCATCTGAATTTGTCTTCAGCTTGGAAACCACTTTGCAGCCTTTAATAGTGGCAAAAACCACATTCTTCCATTCTAAGGCCCTCTTTCCAAACACTTCCAACTCCTCTGCAAAGAGCATTTCTCTATCAAAGGAAAGTAGGCACACATTGTGTTTTGAAGAATCATTTGCCGTCCAGGCATAATGCCCTTTTAGCCAACACTGATGTTGACTTTGATCAGTCTGATGTGTTGCACAACCCACTGATCATCAAGAGAAATTGAGTCTCTCTGTTCAATCAGATAGTGTGGTAAGAATTCAACCAAGTGTAACACTGTCATAGATTACAGCCAAAACATTTTTTAAAATATTTCAAATTTCTTTACAATTTATATTGTAATAAATCAACCCACCAACATGTAATCAAACAGAAACTGCAGTTAGATTTTTCTTAAAGGGATAGTAATACTTCGTTTTATCTTTATTTTATTTTGTAGGAATTAAAAAAAAACAAAAAAAAACATGAAGAACGATATAAGTGTTATCTCTCAAACCTTTATGGTATGAGAGATATTCACAAGCAAAGTTTCCCCTCCCGCCCCTTTTACCTAGTGTAAGCCATCTCTTCTCAGATGTGGAATCCAGTCCATAGACCAGACAGATAACAGCAGGGGACAATCTTCTTCCTATGAGAAAGCCCTGCCCCCCTTGACAAGTTTTTCAGGTTTTTTCCCTTATCTTAATTGAAGATTGTCCCTCTCTGCAGTCTACCTGGGCACCTCCCTTCTGATCTGGCTGAGCAGTGTTACATCAGTAAAAGGGGACGGAGGGGGATACTTTGTCATTGAATTACTCTTGAACTACAACTCTGACAGAATTGAAATAACACTCTCCACAGTCCAAATATTATGATGATTAATTAGAGCTGCTTTTATTATGAAACATTACTATCCCTTTAATGGCTTTGCAGAATTTATAGAACCACCAACATTGCATTCCCAAAATGATATGCTCACAGCCATTGTTCATCCTAGACCTTCACTTTAGAGTTAAGGCCCTCACAGTGGTACTTACCGAAGAACACAGCACAGTACCATGAGGTGAGTGGGCACATTAGCTGGGTTGAGCATTGCTGGTGTGTCTGATCTCATGCACGCCAAGAAAGCCCTCATTCGCCTGTTCTTGTCCTCCACTGCTTTACCCAACCACAGCTTCTTCAGGTTGGGACAGGTCCACTCCCTGAAAGCGAGAGCTTCCACCAACTCAGGGGTCTGGGGTGACTTTCCTTTGTAGGCTGCCCACTCCTTGATAATTACTGGATAATCTGCAGACACAAGCAAAAGGCCACTTAAAGTGATAGAAATACTTTGTTAAACTTAAAGGAGCAGTAAACTTTTTTTATGAAAAAATATATATTGTAGGGATTTTCCTATTGAGTAAAATAAGGGTACTCCCACTGCCGAGAGATTTATATTTCCAGAGTTATTACAGTTTAAACCCATGTTTTTTTACTTTAGCAGTGCCCTCTAGTGGTCAAATTCTAATTAGTTTTACTGTTCGATTCTAATGGAAAGGAAAGTCAGAGACATACAGTTCTCCATAGAATGTGATAGAAACTGCTGAGTCACTTCCTGTCAGTTAGAACTATCAGGAAGTAAACACAGTAAATTCACTTCCTGTCAGTTAGAACTATCAGGAAGTAATCACAGTAAATTCACTTCCTGTCAGAACTATCAGGAAGTAAACACAGTAAATTCACTTCCTGTCAGAACTATCAGGAAGTAAACACAGTAAATTCACTTCCTGTCAGTTAGAACTATCAGGAAGTAAACACAGTAAATTCACTTCCTGTCAGTTAGAACTATCAGGAAGTAATCACAGTAAATTCACTTCCTGTCAGAACTATCAGGAAGTAAACACAGTAAATTCACTTCCTGTCAGTTAGAACTATCAGGTAGTAAACACAGTAAATTCACTTCCTGATTATTTGAACTGCTATAATTTTTGAATAAAACATCTGACAGCAGTGGGAGTAACCTAGTTTTATTCAGCAGGAAATAATCTATAAAATATGTGTTTTCATAAAAAAAAAAAAGTTTACTGCTACTTTAACTTTAAATTATGTAGATATTAAAAAAGTAAATTAATTACACCCAGTCCTAATCTCTCAAACCTCTATGGTTTGAGAGAAAAGCTTTCAAAGTTTCCCCTTCCCTCCCCGTGCACGGACGTCAGCTTTCTGTGTCAGAGAAGGAGATCCCTGACCACAGATAGTCCTGTGGCTCTTCAGCAGAGCCACAATCGCTGCTAGTTAGATAGAAATACTTCATTTGAACGGTCTACAACAGTGCTGTAGATATAATCCATCTTACATGTTATCTACAGTTTCCTGTATATAGAGAGATCTCTACTGAAGTCTGCCTCTGGGTCACATCTCCTCATAACAATGGGTTCAACAGACTTGAATTCATCTTTATCAGACTGTAAACCGGAACAGTGGACTACAATCAAATGAAAATCAAAAAGATACATAGGAGATAAGTGACTGCTAACGAACACTAATGGTTTTGATAAATTTAAAAACCCCTTATAACAAGGGCATAGTTCAACTCTAAAGTAAAGGAGGTGTTTAAAGGTATATAATACTTAAAATGTAAAAAAAAAAAAAAATATTATATATATATATATATATATATATATATATATATATATATATATATATATATATATATATATATATATATATATATGTTGTAGGGTTTATCCCCCTGAGTAAAACAAGAGGACTCCTACTGCTGAAAGGTGTTTCATTCAAAAGTTATTAATTTTCAAAGTTGATTTTTTTTAGGTGCAATATCACAGTGGCCTTAAATTGTACAGTGGCTCTGTTGCTACACGATCCTATGGACAGCTCTGGTCCCGGGACCATAAATCTCCATAGGATGGTGTAGCAACAGCGCCACTGTACAATTTCAGGCCACTGTGATATTGCACCTAAAAATTTACCTTTGAAAATTAATAACTTGAATTAAACACCTTTCAGGAGTGGGAGTACCCTTGTTTTACTCAGGGGGATAAACCCTACAACATATTTTTTTTTTTACATTTTAAGTATTACTATCCCTTTAACCTTTTGAGTGCCAGAGAAGTGTAACATTGCACCCTCCCCTGAAACCAAAGGGCCATATTCAAACAGATCAGCAAATGAAAAATTCCCATCGATTTAATTGGGGTTATAATGCTAAATGGGTCTCCAACATAGTGAATTAATGCAAAGGGGTTCTCATCGGCATTCAGGGGGTTAAAGTCCCAGTTAAATGAATAGAGTGCAGAACCACCTATCTTTAGGATCCAGAACGAGGCCCTGTGAGCGGTTTTCTTCACTCTCCATAACCAAGTACTTACGTTCAGGCGGCATTCTGTTCTTGCGGAACGCAAGTCGCTCCGTTTTCTTTCTGCTTTCCGCCAGACTAAAGAGGACGCCATAAACATACTGACGGACTGGTCTGTAGAGGATAGCGGCCGGGGGCAGGTCCTTATTCACTTCATCTTCTATAGTGACCGGAATTTTTATTTCACCCTGTATGGGGAAGACAAAGCATTATAGATTGTAAGCTCTCTCTGTACTCTTATCTGTCTGAATGTATGTTTGTTTGTATCAACCCCCCCCATTTTGTATATCGCCAAGCAACATGTTGGTGTGTTATAACCAAATGATGATCGTGATGAGAACAATCAAAGGCTTCATACTAAAGGAATACTAACATGTAATGATCTAGGGTTATACACCACTTAAAGGGATAGTAATACTTCATTTTAACTTTATTTCATTTTGTAGGCATTAAAAAATATGAAGAATGATATAAGTCTTATCTCTCAAACCTTTATGGTTTGAGAGAGATTCAGAAGCAAAGATTACCCTCCCGCCCCTTTTACCTAGTGTAAGCCATCTCTTCTCAGATGTGGAATGCAGTCCATAGACCAGACAGATAACAGCAGGGGACAATCTTCTTCCTATGAGAACAATGAAAGCCCTGCCCCCTTTTACCTAGTGTAAGCCATCTCTTCTCAGATGTGGAATCCAGTCCATAGACCTGACAGATAACAGAAGGGGACAATCTTCTTCCTATGAGAACAATGAAAGCCCTGCCCCCCTTGACAAGCTTTTCAGGTTTTTCCCTTATCTTAATTGAAGATTGTCCCTCTCTGCAGTCTATCTGGGCACTTCCCTGCTAATCTGGCTGAACAGGGGGGGGGGATACTTTGCTTGTGAATATCTCTTAAACCATAAAGGTTTGAGAAATAAGACTTATATCGTTCTTCATGTTTTTTTTAATGTCTACAAAATAAAATAAAGATAAAATGAAGTATTACTATCCCTTTAAAAAAAAAAAAAAACGCACTCCACACAGCCTCTAAGAAGTCTGTTTTTTTGAGGCCTACAATCTACTCTTACATATGCACTGCGGGTGCTCCCATTTCTGCTTTTTACAGGGTTCTCGTTACCATAGCGATTACCATTGTAGGTCTAAGAAGCAATTTAATCAGCGTTGACTTTAAGAGGACTGAATAGAAGAGCAGTAGGTACTAATCTCAATTCATTATACATTAACAGAATTATCTCTGCTAAATAGTTAACCAATATGTCTACATACCATAGTTTACTTTAAAAATGCATTACGCAAGCAAGTTTAGGATTAGACGTTTAGAGATCTAACAAAAAAAACATACATTTTACAGATAAGAACTGGAAGTAAATTATATAACCAAATTTCATTTTCAGGTGTTTGTGTCCCTTAATTATATATAGTACACATATATACTGCTATACAGACCGGGGATGATGCACTAAAGAAAAGTGGTACAATTATGGATCACGCCAGCATCATCAGTGGGGAAAAACAGGCCGTACAAATGATCACACTAGTATAGTATACATCAAAATGAATGCAGATACAAAAATAAATAAATAAATAAAATCTCTCTTTCTGTAAATCTTAGGAGGGATGAAGAGACCATGGCTATGGAGAGTCTCTTATCCCCATAACCGGCAGACCTAGGGTTGTAGTTTCAGAGTAATTCAATGATAAAGTATCCCCCTCCCTCCCCTTTTACTGATGTAACACTGCTCACCTCAGAGCAACAAGACTGTCCAGATGGATCACAGAGAGGGACAATCTTCAGTGATCATAAGGAAAAACATGAAAAATGTGTCAAGGGGGACAGGGTTTTCATTGTTCTCATAGGAAGAAGATTGTCCCCTTCTGTTATCTGTCTGGTCTATGGACTGGATTCCACATCTGAGAAGAGATGGCTTACACTAGGTAAAAGGGGCAGGAGGGGAAACTTTGCTTGTGAATATCTCTCAAACCATAAAGGTTTGAGAGATAAGTCTTATATCGTTCTTCATGTTTTTCTAATGCCTACAAAATAAAATAAAGATAAAATGAAGTATTACTATCCCTTTAAGAGGCGGAACCAGCGTGATGGTCCTGGTACTTCTAGGGTCATTACATGGTTAAGGAGGCAGAGCACTCAACACATACTCCGCCCTCTATACCCCAGCTGGAAAGCACTCCATTTTCTGAGTGACCTCTGGGAGGCAGGGCAGTTTCCTTGCCAGGTTTACTTTTATTGCTTTTCTTTATTTTTGTTCTGACTGCCGGGAGCCCCCCTTGGTGTGGGGAGGGTTCCTGGGACTTTTTTGTCCCGTCCCTTTCTCTCCAATTTGCCATACGGATTGTGGAGCAGGGGGACAACTGGTATCCCCTGTTCTGATCATTCGGAGTACTCTGTACGCGATTGCATGTGCTCTGCCTCGCTCCACTGCCTGGAGCTTTGTCTGCGGGATCTACCAGCATGATTGTTGCCTAAACAAAAAAAAAAACAAACAAAAAAAAAAAACAAATGGGTCTGTTTTCCATGCACGTCCAGAGTATCTGGTCCGTGCATGGCTGTACACTAACGGATCCTACCCGTTACTTGAGCCCTTGTCTGGCCCTTGAACTATTCATCCAAAGACTATGGACATTTAGGGCTGTTTGGACTCTATGCTGTGCCTTATCGTACAAACTGGCCAGCTACTACCTAAGAGCAAAGACTTAAATTCATAGACTTTGGATCATATACTATGTTTAATGTATAAAGAACAGTTCAGTTATTGTATGTAGTATGTTCGAGGGTTTACACACTCACCGATTACCAGTCGGCGGGGACTGGCACTGTGTGCGATCAGCGCCACTGAATCGAACGTTCGGTGGCAAGAGGTGAAAGCTGGGTCACTCAAAACCCTGGAGTAGGCATGCAACTATCTTCCATAGCCTAAGCTGGGGAACTGTAGGCAGCTCAGGGATTGAAGGTTGGAGAAGGGCATTCAAAGTAGTCAAACAAAGGCTCCAACCTTGGGCCACTGTCTCTAAGATGTGTATTGCAGCTACTCCAGCCATTTGACTATGTGTACTGTAGCTAGACCCCTGCTGTGTGTTAATTAAACCATTGTGAACTGCAGTCAGACCCCCTGCCGTGTGGTAATTAGTTCAAGCCCTCAAGTCTTTGTTCATCAAACCCCTTTTGTATCTGAAATGTAATCATGTCTGAGTTATTGTATCTGTTAAGACCATCTGTTGCTGGCCTTTGTCTGATGTATTATGATTGGATCACACCCTATTGTATCTGGTTTCCCTCATAAAGTTCAATGTAATATTTGTGTATAAATAAAGAGAGTTATGTTTTGGAGTGAACCAGAGTCCTGGAGTCTTGTGTTCTTATGGTATTAAAGCGGCCACTCTGACGCCCATCTGAGCCCAGGTTCCTGCATCATTCACCCGTCTGCTGCCAGTATCCTGCTACCCCACTTTGAATGTTGTCAGGCGGCAACGTGGACTCTGCCTTGCTTCTTCCAGTTCCAGTAGAACCTTCGATTTGAGCACCGGAGTACTCGAACGTCTTGGCAACCACTACCCTTTGTTCCTGCGACACTTTTCCTGTTCATCGTAGCCCAGGAGTAGAGGCTTCACTGTCTACTGCCCGGAGGTTTGGTCCTAAGACGCTCGACGGTTCGAGAGCCCGTCGACCCCTCCTCGATCTGCATCCTTTGATGTAGAGTCGGCTACTCCGGGGTTCGACGCCACTTTGAGTCGACCACCGGACTGTTGATCTGCTTGACCAGTGCATCCGACGGCGTCAGTCCGGCATTGAGAAGGAGAGACCTGGGAACGACGGTGGAAGGCGACGCGGTCCCTTCCTAGCTTCCGTTACATACACTATACTCTGTTCTTGGAGCTTTCACCTTCTAACATTCTCTTTATTGCAGTCAAACTGAAAAAAAAAGGTGTGAGACACTGTGACTCGGTATAAAGGAGAGACTTACAGAATGGGAAACAGAGTAACAAGCAGCGGCTGCTGTCGAAAATAATCAGTGCGTTTCACGCCTCACGATATCTCTTACTACTGACTACGATAAAGGGAATGTCGTTTTTATTCAGATCTGCCTTCACTTTGGTGCATATTATATCGGTGCAATCATTTGTATAATTTATGGACTATGTGGAGTGTTCTAGGGATGGTTTGAATGGCACATACAGTTTAATCCTTGAGTGCCAGAGGTAGCCGATACCTCTATGGCACTCAGACGGTTAACACACCGTTAATCGCAGTGTTTTTGGAAGAATACAGTTTGAAATCTAGAGGGATTTTTTACATACAAGTGGACACGAGTTGGTCTGGAGCTTGCGGGAATTGGAGCCACTGAATTTGCGGTGCACGAGCAATAAAAATCCTTATTGATCTAAATGGGGCTTTTAACACATTAAATGCTTTAGAGGTCCCCAACGCACTGCGCAGAACTCTTTAGCGATCAGTTGTTTAAAATACCCATTACAATCACAGGAAAAATTAACCGTATGGTGCTATTTGTTTGCACCAAAATTGCTCCAGATCCCACGGTTCCTTATGTGCATAGGCAAAGAGGAACAAGTACAAATTCCCCAAATCTACATTAGCCAAGCACTGAGAAGCAATAGCATTTGAGCCCTCTCTAGCCTTCAGAGAGTTAAACTTGCTTTCAAACCAACAGAAATGTTTATTTTGTCCCTTATGGTACAAAATTGCTCCCTTTTTACTTTCCGCATATGTCCGATGGCGCTGCTCAGGATTAGTATGAATGGAGCAGTCCAGGATTTAAATCTCCACACAGAAGCCAGTTGGTAGTAGCTCTGACACGCACTTCTTCTTTATGGTACACGTCATCCATTCACATGCTACTACAAGGGAAGCCTACTTGTGACTCACCAGCCATTGGCTGACTGAGGGTGATGGGAGATATAGTCACAATTTGACTGTCCCTGCTCTACCCGGGGGAAGTTATACACATTCATTTAAAGGGTCCCTGAAACTGCACCTCTTCAGAGAGGCCTGTCAGGTCCCATAACCATACCTGGGAACTCTACAGATTTGCCCTGGAGACTCCGGTATTGACACTGCTTTACCGGGTCTCCGGGGCAGAGGGTGATTCCTCCGGATGTGGGGAGTTTCTATTGAAACTCTACCCACTCCTGCTGTTTCCCCCATTGTAACGTCTTCCCCAGCCTTCTCTTGAAATCTGTCTCACACTTAAGCCCTCCACCCCCACACGCGTCAAGTCCTGCCCCTTTTTGACGCGTTTTGCATCATTCTCACCCCCTGCTGTACCAGAGGACTTCCCTCCAGGTGGACATCAATGGAAAGTTCCCAGGTATGCCCATAACACCCCCTCCCCATACCCTCCTCATTAACCAGTAACAAGCACGGCTATATATCCCTGTAACACAGCATAGGGGTGCACAATCTGCTGGTGCTTAATAAAATCAGTAAGAAATTCTACTGTGTCTCAGGAACGAGCCCTAAACAGTGCTTTTACGCCTTAATCTTGTAATAAAACAAAGAATGTTCAGAGTAAAACAAACAGGTTGTACAAATAAAGCCCCGCTTCTAGCAGTGACCTGTACAGCGACCCAGGATTTAAGGCAGGATCTTACCTTTGTAAGGACGTGGAAGATGTAGGGATACATTAACCCTTTCTTGTGCCTGTGCTCTGCCACTCTTAATACTTCGGGTGCAACAGGAGGCAGTGGCGGAGTAGTGATATCCATGTGGTTTCTGGTGGGCATGGACAGTAGACATGGGATCTGCATGCAGCCGGGAGAATTGGGCTTTTTGTCTGTAATTTTGTTTCCAGATGAGGCAGGAGAGGAATTTTCTGCCTGGAAAAAAAAAAAAATACAAATATATATTTTTTCTTGCACATTGCTGTATTGCTTAGAGTAGAGTACAACCCCAATTCAAAGACTCACCAGGATTTTATGCCCACATCGGACATGCCACACCCATCCTTAACCCCTTAAGGACCAACCTTGTGGCCTGCACTTAAGGACCAAAGGGCATTTATTTATTTACTAGTGTAAAAGCCCATGTACACGGGCCAAGGTCTGGGTGATGTTAGCCCTCTGGCACTCAAAGGGTTAAGAGGCCACTCATGCTCTGCGTCCTGCCGTCCTCAACACAGAACTCCCAGCAGTCTGTGCTCTCGGCACAGAACTCCCAGCAGTCTGTGCTCTCGGCACAGAACTCCCAGCAGTCTGTGCTCTCGGCACAGAACTCCCAGCAGTCTGTGCTCTCGGCACAGAACTCCCAGCAGTCTGTGCTCTCGGCACAGAACTCCCAGCAGTCTGTGCATTCGGGCAGTCTCTACTGCACATGACAGCCTCTGACAAACATCGTAGCGAATTATTATATAGGATTTCACGAAATGGAATCAGAGGTCCCTGAACAGCATGCAACTGAGTGGGGACCCCTGAAGGAAAATCCCGCTCCCCTTGACAGGTTTTCCTTATGATCATTGAAGATTGTCCCTCTGTGTGATCTATCCGGACAGTCTTGCTGCTCTGAGGTGAGCAGTGTTACATCAGTAAAAGGGGCAGGAGGGGGATACTTTATCATTCAATTACTCTTGTACTACAACTCTGACAGTATTGAAATAACACTCTCCATGGCCCAAATACTATGAAGATTAATTAGAGCTGCTTTTATTGTGAAACATTACTATCCCTTTTAACTAAAGTTTTCCCATGACATTTGTATGGCATAGGTCCTTAAGGGGTTAAAGAATTCATTTCAACAAGAACAAAACATTTCCCATAAGTTGTATTAGCCATTTGTTTGTAATATAAATTTTAACTCTTGAGTGCCAGAGGGGTATGCAACACATTGCAAAGCAATGTGTTGCATACCCCTCTGGCACTCAAAGGGTTAAAAATTAACCTTTTATTTGTTGGTTGCACGGTCTGGCATTTTATGCTAACTCGTTTATGTACTAGGTAACACATACTGTGCTATGAATCTAGGCACAGCCTACACACACACACATATACACTAGGGGCGTGTCTAACAGCACAGTGAGTAGCTGATTAGCATACTCTGCAGGAAATTAGCATAAAGTGCCTCACTGTGCCACAAACACAAACAGGTTAATTTCTCAAACATTATTTTACAGTAAATGGTTAGAACATACTAGTAGATTGCAATTCTCTGTAAAACCAACCTTGCCTTAGGACGACAGGTACACAGTAAGTGGGAGGTGCTACCGCCCAATAATATTGCTCTATTACCTTGGCTTTATCCGAAGTGTCTTTCTTGCTATTTTTTCCAGATTGTTTTCCTTTTTTGTCCCAGCCCGGCTTGTTCCCGCTGACGTGGCTGAAAGAGAAAAATTCCCGTATTACACACGAATATCTCTTACTACAGCGGAACCTTATTCATTAAGCTACAGGTGCCATTCTGGAGCAAACCCAACCATAGGGATGAAGTGAAAATGTGGCATATTTCCATGGATTTAAAGCGGAATTTTCATATGATTAACATAGCTCTGCAAATGATCGTTACACTAGCGATATCCACAGACTTATACTTGAAAATATAACTAATTGCTACATTAACAAATAAAGAACCTTTTAACCAGGCAGACAGCGGGGGAACAGGGCAGACATCTTGCAGAGCCGGCATCTCTGCGTCTGCACTGTCCGTCCCCTTCAACTCCACGATTGGTGAGTTGACTGCCCCTGTGCCATATGGCAACGGAAGGGACTGACAGCACATGAGCAGAGCGCCTCCTGCAAGCTCCCAGCCGGTGCGGTCTGGTTACATGGTTCTTTTTTTGTTAATGCAGCAATTCGTTTTATTTTCAAGTATAAGTCTGTGGATATCGCTAATGTAATTTATCATTTGTGGCGCTATGTTAATCAGATGAAAGTTCTGCTTTAAATGGGGTTTTCAACCCACTAAATATTAACCCCTTAACGACCAGCGGTCACGGGACATTTCCGTCCCATAATGACCGCACTTTGGCGCGCCGGTACACGTGACCTGTCACGTGTATCGGCGCGTCACTATGGGGCTTGAAAGAGATCACTCCGATCTTGGAGCGGTCTATTTCAGGCCCTATTTTTACTTACAGCACTCCCGGTAGAGCGCTGTAAGTAAAAAGTATGTGACGTACCATGACCGTCATCGGTCCTTGAGTAGTTCAAGGACCGTGACGGTCCTGGTACGTCAAGGGTCCCTAAGGGGTTAAGTAAAGTCTTTAACCAAAGCAATGCTTCAGTGCCTAGCATAACATACATAGGCAGTTTTTAATCTGGTTTAACCCCTTAAGGACCACTGCCGTACAAGGACCGCCACGGTGGTCTGGCACTTAAGGACCAGTGACGGTCCTGGTACGTCATGGAGTTCAGGGCTCCCGGCGCAGCTGCACGCTGCTCCGCAATCCCTGAACCAGAATTGCAAAAAAGCCCCGCAGTCCTCAAGTGCTGCCCGTGCATGTGTGAGCCGGTCCTTAAGGAGTTAACAGGGATAGTAATACTCAATCTCTGAATATACATACATAATAAATGTATATTATTATATATATTTATATAAAGTCTGCAAAAAGTGGGCACTCCAAAATATAATTATGAATAACTTTCTGCCTGGTGCTGCTTGAATCGATTTTTGCATATAAGATGTTTAGAATGAGAAAATCTCACCCAATTACAAGCGCACTCATTAGGTCTTTAAAAATAGAAAACTTTTATTAGACATAAAATTATATATATATTTATATATATATATATATATATACACACATACACACATATACACACACACACATACATACATACATACATACACACACACACTGAGTAAAAGAAGGGAACTCCCACTGCTGAGAAGTGTCTTATTCAAAAGTTATTACAGATCAGACATGAATATTACACTTAGGTGCAATATCTCTGGTCATAGGATGGTGTAGCCACAGCGCGATTGTACAGTATCAGGCCACTGAGATACAACAACTAAATAACTTTTGAACAAGGCACCTCTCAGGAGAATAAACAATAAAATATATATTTTTACATATTAAGTATTACTATCCCTTTAAAATTAATTATACTTATCCTAGGGTGGCATGTCCGCCTGAAATATTAATTTTGGAGAACAAATCTACACAGTTGATTATGATTTTCTGCTCAGATTAAGGTAAAGGATGGCTTATTACACAGGGTAAAGGATGGCTTATTACACAAGGTAAAGGACAGCTTATTACACAAGGTAAAGGATGCCTTATTACACAGGGTAAAGGATGCCTTATTACACAGGGTAAAGGATGCCTTATTACACAGGGTAAAGGATGCCTTATTACACAAGGTAAAGGATGGCTTATTACACAAGGTAAAGGATGGCTTATTACACAGGGTAAAGGATGGCTTATTACACAAGGTAAAGGATGGCTTATTACACAAGGTAAAGGATGGCTTATTACATAAGGTAAAGGATGGCTTATTACACAGGGTAAAGGATGGCTTATTACACAAGGTAAAGGATGGCTTATTACACAGGGTAAAGGATGGATTATTACACAAGGTAAAGGATGGCTTATTACACAGGGTAAAGGATGCCTTATTACACAGGGTAAAGGATGGATTATTACATAAGGTAAAGGATGGCTTATTACACAAGGTAAAGGATGGCTTATTACACAAGGTAAAGGATGGCTTATTACACAAGGTAAAGGATGGCTTATTACACAGGGTAAAGGATGGCTTATTACACAAGGTAAAGGATGGCTTATTACACAAGGTAAAGGATGGCTTATTACACAAGGTAAAGGATAGCTTATTACACAAGGTAAAGGATAGCTTATTACACAAGGTAAAGGATAGCTTATTACACAGGGTAAAGGATAGCTTATTACACAGGGTAAAGGATGCCTTATTACACAAGGTAAAGGATGGCTTATTACACAGGGTAAAGGATGGCTTATTACACAGGGTAAAGGATGCCTTATTACACAAGGTAAAGGATGGCTTATTACACAAGGTAAAGGACGGCTTATTACACAAGGTAAAGGGTGGCTTATTACACAAGGTAAAGGATGGCTTATTACACAAGGTAAAGGATGGCTTATTACACAAGGTAAAGGATGGATTATTACACAAGGTAAAGGATGGATTATTACACAAGGTAAAGGATGGCTTATTACACAAGGTAAAGGATGGCTTATTACACAAGGTAAAGGGTGGCTTATTACACAGGGTAAAGGATGGCTTATTACACAAGGTAAAGGATGGCTTATTACATAAGGTAAAGGATGGCTTATTACACAGGGTAAAGGATGGCTTATTACACAGGGTAAAGGATGGCTTATTACACAGGGTAAAGGATGGATTATTACACAAGGTAAAGGATGGCTTATTACACAAGGTAAAGGACGGCTTATTACACAAGGTAAAGGATGGCTTATTACACAGGGTAAAGGATGGCTTATTACATAAGGTAAAGGATGGCTTATTACACAAGGTAAAGGATGGCTTATTACACAAGGTAAAGGACGGCTTATTACACAAGGTAAAGGATGCCTTATTACACAAGGTAAAGGATGGCTTATTACACAAGGTAAAGGATGGCTTATTACACAAGGTAAAGGATGGATTATTACACAAGGTAAAGGATGGCTTATTACACAAGGTAAAGGATGGATTATTGAATAAGGTAAAGGATGGCTTATTACACAAGGTAAAGGATGGCTTATTACACAAGGTAAAGGATGGCTTATTACACAAGGTAAAGGATAGCTTATTACACAGGGTAAAGGATGCCTTATTACACAGGGTAAAGGATGGCTTATTACACAGGGTAAAGGATGGCTTATTACACAGGGTAAAGGATGCCTTATTACACAAGGTAAAGGATGGCTTATTACACAAGGTAAAGGGTGGCTTATTACACAGGGTAAAGGGTGGCTTATTACACAGGGTAAAGGGTGGCTTATTACACAGGGTAAAGGGTGGCTTATTACACAAGGTAAAGGATGGCTTATTACATAAGGTAAAGGATGGCTTATTACACAGGGTAAAGGATGGCTTATTACACATGGTAAAGGATGGCTTATTACACAGGGTAAAGGGTGGCTTATTACACAAGGTAAAGGATGGCTTATTACATAAGGTAAAGGATGGCTTATTACACAGGGTAAAGGATGGCTTATTACACAGGGTAAAGGGTGGCTTATTACACAGGGTAAAGGGTGGCTTATTACACAAGGTAAAGGATGGCTTATTACATAAGGTAAAGGATGGCTTATTACACAGGGTAAAGGATGGCTTATTACACAAGGTAAAGGATGGCTTATTACATAAGGTAAAGGATGGCTTATTACACAGGGTAAAGGATGGCTTATTACACAAGGTAAAGGATGGCTTATTACACAAGGTAAAGGATGGCTTATTACACAGGGTAAAGGATGGCTTATTACACAGGGTAAAGGATGCCTTATTACACAGGGTAAAGGATGGATTATTACATAAGGTAAAGGATGGCTTATTACACAAGGTAAAGGATGGATTATTACACAGGGTAAAGGACGGCTTATTACACAGGGTAAAGGATGGCTTATTACACAGGGTAAAGGATGGCTTATTACACAGGGTAAAGGATGGATTATTACATAAGGTAAAGGATGGCTTATTACACAAGGTAAAGGATAGCTTATTACACAAGGTAAAGGATAGCTTATTACACAAGGTAAAGGATAGCTTATTACACAAGGTAAAGGATAGCTTATTACACAAGGTAAAGGATAGCTTATTACACAGGGTAAAGGATGGCTTATTACACAGGGTAAAGGATAGCTTATTACACAGGGTAAAGGATGCCTTATTACACAAGGTAAAGGATGGCTTATTACACAGGGTAAAGGATGGCTTATTACACAAGGTAAAGGATGGCTTATTACATAAGGTAAAGGATAGCTTATTACACAAGGTAAAGGATGCCTTATTACACAAGGTAAAGGATGGCTTATTACACAGGGTAAAGGATGCCTTATTACACAAGGTAAAGGATGGCTTATTACACAAGGTAAAGGGTGGCTTATTACACAAGGTAAAGGACGGCTTATTACACAAGGTAAAGGGTGGCTTATTACACAAGGTAAAGGATGGCTTATTACACAAGGTAAAGGATGGCTTATTACACAAGGTAAAGGATGGATTATTACACAAGGTAAAGGATAGCTTATTACACAAGGTAAAGGATGGCTTATTACACAAGGTAAAGGACGGCTTATTACACAGGGTAAAGGGTGGCTTATTACACAAGGTAAAGGATGGATTATTACACAAGGTAAAGGATGGATTATTACACAAGGTAAAGGATAGCTTATTACACAAGGTAAAGGATGGCTTATTACACAAGGTAAAGGATGGCTTATTACACAGGGTAAAGGATGCCTTATTACACAAGGTAAAGGATGGATTATTGCATAAGGTAAAGGATGGCTTATTACACAAGGTAAAGGATGGCTTATTACACAAGGTAAAGGACGGCTTATTACACAAGGTAAAGGACGGCTTATTACACAAGGTAAAGGATGGCTTATTACACAAGGTAAAGGACGGCTTATTACACAGGGTAAAGGATGGCTTATTACACAGGGTAAAGGATGGCTTATTACACAGGGTAAAGGATGGCTTATTACATAAGGTAAAGGACGCCTTATTACACAAGGTAAAGGATGGCTTATTACACAAGGTAAAGGATGGCTTATTACATAAGGTAAAGGACGCCTTATTACACAAGGTAAAGGATGGCTTATTACACAAGGTAAAGGATGGCTTATTACACAGGGTAAAGGATGGCTTATTACACAAGGTAAAGGATGGCTTATTACACAAGGTAAAGGATGGCTTATTACACAAGGTAAAGGATGGCTTATTACA
>CM074722.1:12997531-13095722 GCA_037306005.1 Rhinophrynus dorsalis
TCCTCCCAATTCCTACCCACATCTCCTCCTTCCCACCATGTTCCTCCCAGTTCCTGCCCACATCTCCTCCTTCCCACCATGTTCCTCCCAATTCCTGCCCACTTCTCCTCCTTTCCACCCTGTTCCTCCCACTTCCCGCCCACGTCTCCTCCTTCCCACCCTGTTCAACCCAATTCCTGCCCACTTTTCCTGCTTCCCTCCTTGTTCCTTCCACTTCCTGCCCATGTCTCCTCCTTCCCACCCTGTTCCTCCCATTTCCCGCCCACGTCTCCTCCTTCTCACCCTGTTCAACCCACTTCCCGCCAACTTCTCCTCCTTCCCACCCTATTCTTCCCACTTCCTGTCCACTTCTCCTCCTTCCCACCCTGTTCTTCCCACTTCCCACCCACTTCTCTTACTTCCCATCATGTTCCTCCCACTTCCCACCCACTTCTCCTCCTTCCCACCCTGTTCTTCCCACTTCCCACCCACTTCTCTTACTTCCCATCATGTTCCTCCTACTTCTCACCCACTTCTCCTCCTTCCCGCCCTGTTCCTCCCAATTCCCACTAGCTGGCCATATTATGACACAAGGACAGTAAGCCGCACACCCCTTTATGACACAAATCACTTCATTTAAATCCCCATGGTCGCAGCACATGAGCCCTCTCCGGGGCCCCCAAGAGGATAAAGCTTCCAGGTACGCTCAAGTGGGACAAATCTTAGTGCATAGTCTCTGTAGTATAACACGGGAAGTGGAGATGTGATATCACTGGAGAAGTCATCTCCTCTTTATCACGCCTTAGTGCGTCTCCTCTCAGGAGCGCTCGGTTCTCCTTTGCATTACGTACTTTAATCTTACCTACAGAATCCATGGTTCTCATACGCCATATGAATCCACTCTTCTAGTCTGGGCCTGCTTCCATCTTTATTGTTATTATTATTTCGTCCTTTCATCCCAAAGTACGCTGCCTGCATGTTCTCCAGCTCCTGACATTCCAGCTGGTGCCACACGACCTTGTCTCTGCACAAAACAAGTTCACAGTCAGACTGAGGAAGGACCTCTGTCTCCTGCACACACGTCAGTTTCAAACACCTATGGCCCATATGTATAAAAAGCCAACTGGTATTATTCTGGACTAAACCAACTGTACCATAGGGGATCAAATTAAAATTCATGTTAACTTAAAGTGGGCTATTAACCCCCTGAATGCTAGAGAGGTCTCCAGTGCATTGCTTCGCAATGCACTGGAGACCTCTCTGGCGTTCAGGGCGTTAATATATCTATTCAAGCGCATGGGGAATTTAGGAATTTTTATTTGTCCCCTATGATGTTGTTGGTGTACTTCAAAACAAGTTTGATTTTATAAATATCCCCCATCTTCCTTACACTCACACCAATCAAAACACATTACAGTGGTCCTGACACCTTAACCCCTTAAGGATGCAATGTGTGGCCCACCCCTCTGGACCTTAAAGGGATAGTAATGTTTCACAAAAACAGCAGCTCCAATTAATCTTCACAGTATTAGTCCATGGAGAGTGTTATTTCAATTCTGTCAGAGTTGTAGTACAAGAGTAATTGAATGATAAAGTATCCCCCTCCTGCCCCTTTTACCTAGTGTAAGCCGCCTCCCCTCAGATGTGGAATCTGGTCACTTGACCGGACAGATCACAGCAAGGCACAATCTTCTTACTGTGATCATAAGGAAAACCCTGCCCCCTTGACAGGTTTTTCAGGTTTTCCCTTATGCTCACTGAAGATTGTCCCTCTCTGTTATCCATCCAGACAGTCTTGCTACTCTGAGGTGAGCAGTGTTACATCAGTAAAAGGGGCGGGAGGGGGATACTTTATCATTCAATTACTCTTGAACTACAACTCAGACAGTATTGAAATAACACTCTCCATGGCACAAATACTATGAAGATTAATTGGAGCCGCTGTTTTTGTGAAACATTACTATCCCTTTAAGAAGTTTAAAAAAAAAAAGTATTGCCTACAAACAACTTTGGTGACTTTTAACCCCATGAGTGCCAGAGGGGTGTCCAAAACATTTTAAAAGGAAGATTCAGAATCACATATATGCTGTGTTACCATTTGTTTTATATAGAAAACAAATTTTTGAGGTTTTTAGATGTATAGGTGATGACTATCTATCTTAGTCCTATGTAACCTCCCCCACTCGCCGACACTTAACCCTTTCAGCATCAATGAGTGGGGTAAGAAATGTACATAGCTGGAAACTCTCCAGATTTGGTGGTGGGGAGTTTAACCACGAAACGCGTAAGCGTGAAGTCCATTATATAAATGTTGTATTTGTAATTGTTTTAATAAATTTTGATATCATAATTAAGAATGATACTCCCTGCGTTTTAATTTTATACCAATCTCCATCTTATTTTACTGAAGTTTCGATTTATTTCAATTATCCATTTGTTTTCAATTTGTTTTTGATACTGACAAGCATTTGGCAGAGGTTCAATTGAACCAAAGAAAACAAATCAATATACAGGATCCCGAAGGGAGACGGGCTGGTGTTCTCCGTAAGCTGGACTGCCAGACAGTGTATAAACACTGATCTGGCCACATGGATTTTTGAGTATCTGGTATTATTATCTGTCTTTAAAGGAGCAGTAAACTTTTTTTATGAAAAAATATATATTGTAGGGATTTTCCTATTGAGTAAGATAAGGGTACTCCCACTGCAGAGAGATTTATATTTCCAGAGTTATTACAATTTAAATCCATGTTTTTTTACATTAGCAGTGCCCTCTAGTGGTCAAATTCTAATTAGATTTCCTGTTAGATTCTAATGGAGAGGAAAGTCAGAAAAGTCAGAGACATAACAGTTCTCCATAGAATGTGATAGAAACTGCCTGTCACTTCCTGTCAGTCAGAACTATCAGGAAGTAAACACATTAAATTCACTTCCTGTCATTTAGAACTATCAGGAAGTAAACACAGTAAAATCACTTCCTGATTATTTAAACTGCTATAATTTTTGAATAAAACACCTGACAGTGATGGGGGTGACCTTGTTTTATTCAGCAGGAAAAGTTCTATAAAATATTTGTTTTCATAAAAAAAAGTTTACTGCTCCTTTAACACTTATCATACGGAGTTACACCATTGGGCGCTCTCTTGTTTTCTGTTTTTGGTTCTACCGAAACTCTGCCCACTTCTGCTCTTTCCCAGCCTGTTCCTCCCACTTCCCTCGCACTTTTGTGATGTGCTCATTAAGCCCCGCCCCCACTCATGGGTAAGAACTGCCCCTTTATTGACGTGATTCGTGTCAATTATATCCCCAGCAGCACCAGTTGAGTCCATAACACCAGGTATGGAAATGTAGGGGTTAAATATCTGCAAGGCCTGCCTTAGTTAGCAATGGCTAGAAAAAATAATTCAAAAACTAGTTCTCTAACTAAAAAACAGTTAACGCAACAGATTATTGATTTTTTTTTTTAACTCTTTCAAAATCATCAACGTTTTTTTCAGGTAATAAGGTCCTTTTAAGACAAGTTTAGCTTGTTTTATAGTGAATTAAAATGTGCCTATACATTTCAAATGATCAAAGAGAGACACACATGTTTTGAATGGTGTCGCTGGGGGCGTGGCTGGTGGGTGGGGCATTACCGAGAATTTTTAGGTTATTTCATGACCTAGTGACACCTCTTTGTGTGACTGAATAAATGATTTGGATCAAAACCAAAGTATTTGATTTACACAGACTAATTTACACACATATAGTGAAGTTTACACAAACATTAATGTGATTTTATTGCTGTGGAGCAATGTGATACATTTCTATACACACCACACAGTCTGATCTCCTAAACACAGGGACACCAGGGTGATACACTTCTATACACACCACACAATCTGATCTCCTAAACACAGGGACACCAGGGTGATACACTTCTATACACACCACACAGTCTGATCTCCTAAACACAGGGACACCAGGGTGATACACTTCTATACACACCACACAGTCTGATCTCCTAAACACAGGGACACCAGGGTAATACACTTATATACACACCACACAGTCTGATCTCCTAAACACAGGGACACCAGGGTGATACACTTCTATACACACCACACAGTCTGATCTCCTAAACACAGGGACACCAGGGTGATACACTTATATACACACACCACACAGTCTGATCTCCTAAACACAGGGACACCGGGGTGATACATTATATACACACACCACACAGTCTGATCTCCTAAACACAGGGACATCAGGGTAATACACTTCTATACACACCACACAATCTGATCTCCTAAACACAGGGACACCAGGGTGATACACTTATATAAACACCACATAGTCTGATCTCCTAAACACAGGGACACCAGGGTGATACACTTATATACACACCACACAGTCTGATCTCCTAAACACAGGGACACCAGGGTGATACACTTCTATAAACACACCACACAGTCTGATCTCCTAAACACAGGGACACCAGGGTGATACACTTCAATACACACCACACAGTCTGATCTCCTAAACACAGGGACACCAGGGTGATACACTTATATACACACCACACAGTCTGATCTCCTAAACACAGGAACACCAGGGTGATACACTTCTATACACACACCACACAGTCTGATCTCCTAAACACAGGAACACCAGGGTGATACACTTCTATACACACCACACAGTCTGATCTCCTAAACACAGGGACACCAGGGTGATACACTTATATACACACCACACAGTCTGATCTCCTAAACACAGGGACACCAGGGTGATACACTTCTATACACACCACACAGTCTGATCTCCTAAACACAGGAACACCGGGGTGATACACTTCTATACACACACCACACAGTCTGATCTCCTAAACACAGGGACACCGGGGTGATACACTTCTATACACACCACACAGTCTGATCTCCTAAACACAGGAACACCGGGGTGATACACTTATATACACACCACACAGTCTGTTCTCCTAAACACAGGGACACCAGGGTGATACACGTATATACACACCGCACAGTCTGATCTCCTAAACACAGGGACACCAGGGTGATACACTTCTATACACACCGCACAGTCTGATCTCCTAAACACAGGGACACCAGGGTGATACACTTCTATACACACCGCACAGTCTGATCTCCTAAACACAGGGACACCAGGGTGATACACTTCTATACACACCAAACAGTGTGATCTCCTAAACACAGGGACACCAGGGTGATACACTTCTGTACACACCGCACAGTCTGATCTCCTAAACACAGGGACACCAGGGTGATACACTTCTATACACACCGCACAGTCTGATCTCCTAAACACAGGGACACCAGGGTGATACACTTCTATACACACCGCACAGTCTGATCTCCTAAACACAGGGACATCAGGGTGATACACTTCTATACACACCGCACAGTCTGATCTCCTAAACACAGGGACACCAGGGTGATACACTTATATACACACCGCACAGTCTGATCTCCTAAACACAGGGACACCAGGGTGATACACTTCTATACACACCGCACAGTCTGATCTCCTAAACACAGGGAAACCAGGGTGATACACTTATATACACACCACACAGTCTGATCTCCTAAACACAGGGAAACCAGGGTGATACACTTATATACACACCACACAGTCTGATCTCCTAAACACAGGGAAACCAGGGTGATACACTTCTATACACACCACACAGTCTGATCTCCTAAACACAGGGAAACCAGGGTGATACACTTCTATACACACCACACAGTCTGATCTCCTAAACACAGGGACACCAGGGTGATACACTGCTATACACACCACATAGTCTGATCTCCTAAACACAGGGACACCAGGGTGATACACTTCTATACACACCACACAGTCTGATCTCCTAAACACAGGGACACTAGGGTGATACACTTATATACACACCACACAGTCTGATCTCCTAATCACAGGGACACTAGGGTGTATCTATAGTCATATCGTGGATTAAGAGGTGGTGTTCCAGGACAAGAAACTATATACTGGAAAGAGACCCAAGGCGAATAGAACAGTGGCAACCTACCTGGGGGTGAACCAGGAATACTTATTGTAACTGGGAGGCAGTTTCTAACCTCCCGACAAGGTGAGTGCCAGTCTGGAGCATGTGGTGAAGGTGAAGGCAAAAGTTATACTTGAAAATACTACGCTTAGAGGAGCCTATTTGCGCTGTTTTAATTATATATTTTTTAGCATTGCTGCTGGAGACCCCTGCCTATATTCAGCTGCATAGGACTCTGGAGAAATCTTTGGAACTTACTCTTTAGTATCTGCATTGTGGACTATATGTAAGAAGATATATATATATACATATATTATACATTTTTTATATTGTGTGTCCTTGTTAATTGATTATTGTTAATAGTTTCCCTTTGGCGCTTTCTGATATATCTCAGGGTGCAGGTTTATTGTAGACTTACACCCTGTAGATAGATTTTTGTGGTGGAGATATATATACATCAGGGTGATACCCTTCTATACACACACCACACAGTCTGATCTCCTAAACTCAGGGACACCAGGGTGATACACTTCTATACACACCACACAGTCTGATCTCCTAAACACAGGGACACCAGGGTGATACACTTCTATACACACCACACAGTCTGATCTCCTAAACACAGGGACACCAGGGTGATACACTTCTATACACACCACACAGTCTGATCTCCTAAACACAGGGACACCGGGGTGATACACTTATATACATACCACACAGTCTGATCTCCTAAACACAGGGACACCAGGGTAATACAGATATATATACACCACACAGTCTGATCTCCTAAACACAGGGACACCGGGGTGATACACTTATATACATACCACACAGTCTGATCTCCTAAACACAGGGACACCAGGGTGATACACTTATATACACACCACACAGTCTGATCTCCTAAACACAGGGACACCAGGGTGATACACTTATATACATACCACACAGTCTGATCTCCTAAACACAGGGACACCAGGGTAATACAGATATATATACACCACACAGTCTGATCTCCTAAACACAGGGACACCAGGGTGATACACTTATATACATACCACACAGTCTGATCTCCTAAACACAGGGACACCAGGGTGATACACTTATATACACACCACACAGTCTGATCTCCTAAACACAGGGACACCAGGGTGATACACTTATATACATACCACACAGTCTGATCTCCTAAACACAGGGACACCAGGGTAATACAGATATATATACACCACACAGTCTGATCTCCTAAACACAGGGACACCAGGGTGATACACTTATATACATACCACACAGTCTGATCTCCTAAACACAGGGACACCAGGGTGATACACTTATATACACACCACACAGTGTGATCTCCTAAACACAGGGACACCGGGGTGATACACTTATATGCACACCACACAGTCTGATCTCCTAAACACAGGGACACCAGGGTGATACACTTCTATACACACCACACAGTCTGATCTCCTAAACACAGGGACACCAGGGTGATACACTTCTATACACACCACACAGTCTGATCTCCTAAACACAGGGACACCAGGGTGATACACTTATATACACACCACACAGTCTGATCTCCTAAACACAGGGACACCAGGGTGATACACTTCTATACACACCACACAGTCTGATCTCCTAAACACAGGGACACAAGGGTGATACACTTATATACACACCACACAGTCTGATCTCCTAAACACAGGGACACCAGGTTGATACACTTCTATACACACCACACAGTCTGATCTCCTAAACACAGGGACACCAGGGTGATACACTTCTATACACACCACACAGTGTGATCTCCTAAACACAGGGACGCCAGGGTGATACACTTATATACACACCATACAGTCTGATCTCCTAAACACAGGGACACTAGGGTGATACACTTCTATACACACCACACAGTCTGATCTCCTAAACACAGAGACACCAGGGTGATACACTTATATACACACCGCACAGTCTGATCTCCTAAACACAGGGACACCAGGGTGATACACTTCTATACACACCGCACAGTCTGACCTCCTAAACACAGGGACACCAGGGTGATACACTTATATACACACCGCACAGTCTGATCTCCTAAATGATGGATAACGGTGTGAAAGAGGGACAGAGGGATTTATGTCTCCTAAAGAGTGACAGTTGGGAGGTATGCTTTATGTTGTATTAGCTATTTTCTGTAAAATAAATGGCTTTGAGAAATTAATGTTTATATTTTGGAGACACACTGTAGTATGTTATGTTAATTTTCTGAACTGAATGCTAATTTGTTTTGTTCCAAACCACAGTTACTATTGCTATTAGAAATGCCCCCAGTAGAATGGTGCTATGGAGCTGCTTGGTGATGGACACATTCTAGGTAGCTCCGCATCTCATCATGTCCCAATTTCCTTTTAACCACCATTACCCTACTGCTTAACCTCAAAGTACCCGCAGTCTGACACAGCCAAGATACAGACATGAATTCCGACTCCGACACAAACCCTGATGATCCTTTTTCCTATTGTTCAACATCGTCCTGCATCACAGTAATACTTCATGAGGGCATGGCCTGCTCTAGTGCGGATCCTCTGATCCTTCAGTCACTTCTGGAGGGGATGCAGAGGAAGATGTCTTATATGCTAGAAGCTATCAAAACTTTTGGTTATGGAAGAGCTACAGGTAGGCATCACTGTATCAAAGGAGGATTTGGTGAAACTCCTGTTACGGTTCAGTACACTGAACACAATTTTATTTGCACACAATGAATAACAGTAATCCTCACAGGTCCAGCATACAGAAATGGTAAACTGACACAGGACACATTACAATTGCATGATTAACCCACACAGATCCAGTATGTAGAACAAATATACAGTACTGACACAGGTCAGGTGAATCACAGTTGATACAGTATAAATTAGACATGTGCGAATTCATTCGGAGACATTCGGATTTCGTCGAAAATGGGGTCATTCGGAGACATCCGGCCAATCCGAAACTCAAGGGTCATTCGGAAAAAATGATCCGACTCCGAACAGCCCAGGTCCGAAATTCGTCTAAACTTTCGGAAGTTTCGGCAATCGACACATTTCCAAAAGTTTTGACTACTTTTGACCAGGACTTTTTTGTACTTCCTGTGCGCGCTCAATTACTTTCCCTCCATAATTTTCCCTCCATGTCTCTAGTCCAATTCCATTCTCCGTTTCATGCACTACTTCCCTCTTTTGTCTGTATTCGAATAGCCTTCTTCGTTTCATGATGGGGGTTGGACTAATGACACAGTCACACAGACAGACAGCCTGCATTTCCTCATTGGGTTGTTGGAGCTCAGAGAGATAAGAAGAGATTAGAGAGTGTCCAGTTGTTGTGTAGGCAGGCAGGTAGCATTAGGCTAGGCATAGGTAGGCAGCCAGCATTAGTTCCAGTTATTGCCACTGCAAGAGCAAGTAATATTTGTTCCTGTGCAAAATATAAAAAAATATTAGGTATTTGTTCGAATACAGGGCCGGCCCTTACATGGGTCCCAGTGGGTCCATGGACCCAGGCGGCACTTTGACAGGGGCGGCAATTTACCGTCCCATAGCATGTTTATTTTGTGCTCTTCCGCCATTTCTGTGTTGCAGGGTGTCCCATCCCATCAGTGTGACTGTCAGCAGCCGGGCAGCCCTATGCTCACTCAGTGGCGATGCCTGCTGGCTGCTTCAGTGACGTGAATTATGTGATAGTGAAACATTATGCCTATTTTATATTGTTTATCGCCCACCTAAAGTCAAGACTTGAGTAAATAGGTCTACCGTCCCAGATTTGCTAGAGAGGTTTTACAAATACAGGAGGGTGCCCCCTGTACGAAATGAGTCTAAACATTTGGGGTCCCTAATATGAGTGCACAACAGTGCATGATGTGTCCTGAACAGGACTGCTGTGTGGTGTCTCCACCCAGAAGGTGCTGGCCGGGCTGAGCTTCAACATTGCGACAAGTGACCAACTAAGAGCACCGTGCCGTGCAGCCATAGCATCACCCCCTCCTACTCTCCGGGTCCCGCTGACTGGCAATAACAGGTGAGTCACTAAGAGATCTGAAGCCTTTCTGGAAGTCCTTTCACTTGGAAAGGGGCTAGGTATTACTTGGGGGAGTTGCCTCGTGTGTAAATAATTTCTAGGTGGGAGATGAATGTGCATCACTTATGTGTTTCCTAACAGTAGTTAAAATACAACTCCCATCATCCCCTGATTATGACATTGGGAAATGCCCAGCAATTATCGTAGAGCCCTGTATTGCACACTCACGGAAAACGGTGATATTGCTATACTAAGACAATGCTGTGGACCCCTCTTCAGTATAGATGTCAAGCATTTTTTTTTATTTCTCTCCTGTGTTGCAGTTTGTTCACAACAGACTGTCTCAATTTTTCTTTTTAACCCTTTGAATGCCAGAGTGGTATGCAACGCATTGCTTTGCAATGCATTGCGTACCACTCTGGCACTCAAAGGGTTAACACATTACATCTATCACATTACAATCATTGGTGTTTATTCTTGATGTAGTATGAAACTCTACAATGTATATACACATAGAGTGATCTGATATGAGGGGAAATCAGGATAGGAAAACGAGAGAGAGGAATTTGGGTACTAAAGAGGGACAGTAGGGTAGGAGGCTGGTACCAGAAAATGAAACCTTAATCTTTACCCATGTACTAACATAGAATGTGACATGTAGTTTGTCCATGTTCGAGTCGACCACTTATGTTGAGTAGGATGTGACAGGCATGGGTTTTCGATGTCGAACATATGCTAAATTGAATGCAGGCATGAGGTTTCGATGTTCAAACATATGCTAGATTGAAGGACAGGCATGGGGTTTCGATGTTTGAACATGCGAAATTGAATGACAGGCATGGGTTTTCGATGTTCGACGTTTGCATTGTGACTGGCATCCCATGCTAGAGTAGAGGTGACATGCACAGACTTTCAATGTACGACAATGTCCGTTTTTGGGATGAATCTTTTTCTAAATGCACACCCTGTCTGCAAATAATGATAGCAGCGTGCACGGAGGCGCACTGCTATAATTTAACCCATGTTAAATTCGGCCGAATAATTCGGAATGGATCAGAATTTCGTCCGAATCGAATAGGCCCGGTCCGAAATTAAGATCATCCGAATTAGAAAAAAAAAAATTCGTCCGAATTCGAATTTTAACGAAAATTTTGCCCGTGCACAAGTCTAGTATAAATTAGACCAAGAGAAGGAAATTAGGACCAGGATAGAGTTGGCCTTAATGTGGGAAGGCCCAATGTAACTCTCTGCACAGAGAGTCACAACAGCGACTGACACGTATGCAACGGGTTAAGCCAGCACAGAACTGGCTAAGGCAACATAGGAGGAAGGCTGCCAGAGTGAATGCCCACCGGAGACTACAAACAAGCGTGAGTCAATGTTAGTGTAGTAGGATATATGCGCCCAACTTAGACTTCAGACTCATACACATACGCCCAGCACCTCCCCTGAAGGGGTTAACGAACGCTCCGGTCTGCAGTGTGTAAGTAACCTGAGGCGCCCAACTGAACCCACCCTCAGTAATGGCAGAAAACAGACCAAGCGATCGTGGTGCGAATCGGAATCTACCGGAGGGGAACACAGGGCACAGTGTGCAAATGGATCAAGGACTGGACTGCAATGCGGAACCGGACCACTGGTGCTCTGGCAAGACCACTGAGCGTAACACAGCGAGAGTGGAGTGGCTAGCGAGCAGGAACAGAACTGGAGCAGGAACTTCAACCCAGCCGGGTCAGTACACGGAACAGGAACGTCAGCCAAGCCGATTCGGTACATGGAGCAGGATCGCCAATCACGCCGGGTCAGTACACGGAGCAGGTTCACCAGACAAGCTGAGTCGGTACACAGAGCAGGAACATCAGCCAGGCCGGGTCAAAACAGGAAGCAGGATCGTCAGCCAATCTGGGTCGGTACACAGAGCAGTAACGGTAAACAGGCAGAGTGGTCAAAAACAGTCCGGGTCATACACTGGTATCAAATAAGAATAATCGGAACTAGCGCTAGGCAACGGATACACCACGAAAGGGCAACCCCTGAATGCCAGCCCAAGGTATATAAAGGCTGTCACTAGGAGGGGCTAGACAGCGCAGCCAATGAAAAGGCATCAGGAAGTAAACATGTCAAAATGTCGCTGATATCACGGGCACATTCTCCTTGTAACTTATGGAGAACACAGTAAGGTGTAACAATGTTGCACTCAAGGGGGTGTTTTGGGACTTTGCAATTACTTTATTTAAGCACCAGATGGACTTCTCAGACCAGCTCCCACTGATCTGCCTTGGAGTTCAGAATGTGGGGTATTATGCCTTGCTTCAAAGACAACTTTATTAATGATGGTGTGCTGAAAAGATCCTCGATATGTAATCAGTGCCAAGTCTCCATCCTGGCAGTTACTGCACTCAAAAGGCATGTTCTGCTCCCCCCTCATGAATGTGACAGTTCCCCTCAAACCTAAACCCCTCATTTTAACTCATGTGCCTTGTGAAAAACCCAGTAGCGGGCCTTGAGACCCATCCCGAACTATCATCCAGAGACCATTCGTCAAACTCACACTCTTCCACAGATTGTGTGGCTCCAACCAATGGAGTTCTTGTGCCTCTCTCCCTGATGATGTATTTAGGGGTTTGTTGACTTACTCCTTGCCCTCCCTTGGCCTCAACCAACAAGAAAAAAGCCCCACATCATGAGAGCACACCTCTGGAACCACCACTTCTCCCAAGCAGTAACTGGCAGCTCTAGCAAAGCCTGGAGCAGTGGTTGAGACTGCAATAAACTGCAACCAACGTCCAACCTCCAGACACAAAAGCTCTACCAAGCAGTGACCAGTGCCTTCCAATGACCACAAAGCTATGTTCTACACCACAGTAAACTGTTTCCAAGAACAGCAGTCTCCTGTGGGATTTTGATGGCTCGGATGCTCCAGCAAATCTGTGTAAGTGAACTATTTGCTTAAAGGGATGACCAAAAAAAAAAAAGGTTATGCAATACCTTTAGAGGAAAGGCTTGCTCTACAACAAAGGCAGGGATATTTTTTTACACTGAGGGCAGTAAGGTTGTGAATTTCTTTTGCCTCAGGAGTAGTGATGAGCGAGCGTGCTCGGCCGATGCTCGGATCGGCTCGAGCATCGCTCTGCTCGGCACATGGCGGTACTCGTCGAGTACCGCCATGTGCTCTCCCGCCATGTTCGGGTGGCGGGGATCTGTGCCGGAAGAGGCACAGATCCGAAGACGCTCCGCTGGACCACCAGGGACTGGAGGTACGGGGGCATTGCGGAGATGAAGGGGGCATTGCGGAGATGAAGGGGGACATTGTGGAAGAGGGGCATAGACTCTATGCCCCTCTTCCACAATGTCCCCCTTCATCTCCGCTATGCCTGTCTTCCACAATGTCCCCCTTCATCTCCGCTATGCCCCTCTTCCACAATGTGCCCCTTCATCTCCGCTATGCCCCTTTTCCACAATGTCCCCCTTCATCTCCTCTATGGCATAGAGGAGATGAAGGGGGACATTGTGGAAGAGGGGCATAGCGGAGATGAAGGGGCACATTGTGGAAGAGGGGCATAGCGGAGATGAAGGGGGACATTGTGGAAGACGGGCATAGCGGAGATGAAGGGGGACATTGCAGAGATGAAGGGGGACATTGCGGAGCTGAAGGGGGCATTCGGAGATGAAGGGGGCATAGCGGAGATGAAGGGGGACATTGCGGAGATGAAGGGGGACATTGCGGAGCTGAAGGGGGCATTCGGAGATGAAGGGGGCATAGCGGAGATGAAGG
Organism: Rhinophrynus dorsalis; assembly: GCA_037306005.1. Classification (NCBI taxonomy): domain Eukaryota; kingdom Metazoa; phylum Chordata; class Amphibia; order Anura; family Rhinophrynidae; genus Rhinophrynus; species Rhinophrynus dorsalis. The sequence continues at coordinate 13,011,390 of CM074722.1, forward strand.
GGGCATTGACCAGACACCCTCCCCTAATCAGAGCAGGGGGTGCCTGGTGTCGCCCCATTGAAGTCAATGGGGCTCGGGTGCTCGGCCGAGCACTCGAGCCTCAGGGGGTGCTCGGTCAGAGCACCCGAGCACCCGAGCATCGGGGTGCTCGCTCAACACTACTCAGGAGGCTTTGTTTGCAGATACTGGTCATTGGAAATTTATTCTGCATAAATATCTGAAGGCCAGTGATATTTGAACCATGCAAATGCGTAAGTGTACTATTTATATTAACCCCATGAGATAATATGGACCAAGCAAAAGGTGTTCGTTTTAACACTTTGAGGCCATTAGGCTAAGAAATTGGAGAAATTCAGGGGCAAAATAATGGCAACGTAGGCTACAACTAGACATTTCCATTTATTCTGTTCTGTGGGAGCCGTCAGAAGAACAGGATTAATTCTGGAGCAAATCACTTGCATTGGAGGGGTTAAATATGAGTTCCAATTGATTAAAACGGGGATCTATTATTAACCCTTGAATGAGAACGAGGTCTCCAACTCTCTCCAGCATTCAAGGGTTTAAAATACCCATTTGAATTAATGGGACGTTTGAACCCTATTCTGTCGTTGGTTTGCTCTATAATAAATTCTGTCATGCTTAGTGCATCAGCCCAGAGGAAATTCAGAGGGATGCAAAACTACAAAACCCTCCGGTACTCAAAGGGTTAACCTTTTAAGGACCCATATGGTGAGAAATGCATGGAGAAGCAATGCTGTATCCACCCCCTGTAAACGTTATATTATTAAATCTGTGTATTACAGCGCTTTTTCTGCTGAGTAAAACAATGGTCCCCCCGCCACTGTCAGTTGTTAAATTCAAAAGTTATAAGTTTAAAGGAGCAGTAAACTTTTTTATGAAAAAAATATATATTGTAGGGATTTTCCTACTGAGTAAAATAAGGGTACTCCCACTGCCAAAATATTCATATTTCCAGAGTTATTACAGTTTAAACCCATGTTTTACATTAGCAGTGCCCTCTAGTGGTCAAATTCTGATTAGTTTTTCTAGTTACATTCTAATGGAGAGGAAAGTCAGTAAAATACAGTTCCCCCTAGAATGTGATAGAAACTGCTGAGTCACTTCCTGTCAGTTAGAACTATCAGGAAGTAAACACAGTAAATTCACTTCCTGTCAGTTAGAACTATCAGGGAAGTAAACACAGTAAATTCACTTCCTGTCAGTTAGAACTATCAGGAAGTAAACACAGTAAATTCACTTCCTGATTATTTAAACTGCTATACAATTTGAATAGAACATCTGACAGCGATGGGAGTGACCTTGTTTTATTCAGCAGGAAAAGATCTAAAATATATGTGTTTTCATAAAAAAAGTTTACTGCTCCTTTAATGTGTCAGGATGTGAGTGACAGCATGATTACTTCCTGATGGTTCAAACTACCAGGAAGTGACTTGATGGTTTCTATCACATTCTACGGAAAAAACTGACTCATCTCTCCCATAGAATGTAACAGAATACCTAATCGAAAACTCACAAAAAAAACAACAGATTAAACTGTAATAACTCTGGAAATATGCAACACTCAGCAGGGAGTACCTTTGTTTTACTCCGCAGAAAAAGCTGTACATTATATGGTTTTTGTTCATAACAAAGATAACTGCTCCTTTTAAGGGTTTCAGAGTCAGCGAAATGACCAGCAGCGGAGAAATCTCAGGACAGTTCCCTGTTTACCCTTTCCCTGGCCAAGAGATGTAATTGCTGTGAGTGTCTCCGCTGGCATCACCTTCTACTTTTCCTTTCCTTCTCGTCCATTTATTTTTAGCTCTACTTTCCACTTAATTAACTTTAACACAATTTGAAATTAAGCCTGCTGAAAACATAATGTTCAGTAGGTCAATTAACTAAAATCTAAGCGACAGTCACTTTCGCAGCAGTCAGAAGTAAATGGATTGACTGTGCTGACATTTAAAATGGAACTAATGCTTTATAATTTCTTGGGTGATTGGAGGAAACCCCTATATTTATGTTATTCAGTATTTATTTAAAACTACAGTGTATGAGATAGTCAGCTTTATTTACTTCTCAGTGTATGTGAATTAGGCAGTAATTCCTGGTAGGAGGTGTCAATTGGGAGGGAGAGTGGAATTCTAGTACCTGGCTTGTAGGATGTGGCAGTTGGGAGGGAGAGTGGAATGTTGGTATCTGGCTGGTAGGAAGTAGCAGTTGGGAGAGGGAGTGGAATGTTAGTATCTGGCTGGTAGAAAGCAGCAGTTGGGAGGGAGTGTGGAATGTTAGTATCTGGCTGGTAGGAAGTAGCAGTTGGGAGAGGGAGTGGAATGTTAGTATCTGGCTGGTAGAAAGCAGCAGTTGGGAGGGAGTGTGGAATGTTAGTATCTGGCTGGTAGGAAGTAGCAGTTGGGAGAAGGAGTGGAATGCTAGTAAGCAGCAGTTGGGAGGGAGAGGGGAATGTTAATATCTGGCTGGTAAGAAGTAGCAGTTGGGAGGTAGAGTGGAATGTTAGTGCCTGGCTGGTTGGATGTGACAGTTGGGAGGGTGGAGTGGAATGTTAGTATCTGACACCCGAGGCTGTGCCTGTCAGGAATGCCATACTTACATAAACTGATAAATAAAGATACACATCTATCTTATGGTTCTACACAAGGAATGGATAATACAATATAGGAGACTGTGAAAGCCCAGGTCATTATAAAGTGTTAGCTCCATTTCACTAAGTCCAGATATTGTGACTGCCCATTATGGATTTTGCCCTTGCCCCTTGGTTCAGTCAGTCCTGGATGTTGTTTCCATGGGGGCAGACATGACAGTTACTGGCAGCACCAGATGATACAAACTATGCACATGGTAATATTAACTCTTTAAGGACCAGAGGGCTGTGCAACATATTTCTGCAGTGTGTTACACACCCCTTTGGCCCACAAAAGGTTAACAAGTCTCCATGGATCTTCTACCCATGACTGACTGTTATTTCACTAACAAATGGACAAGGACAAGTGCATAGGGGTCATTAGGCATTTTCTAGCTATGGTAAAATGAACCTCTAAATACCCCTCCACCTACATTACTATGGCCATGAAATCCTAATGGCCCCTATGAATTTTAACCTTGTGTTTTAGTTCAAAAGAAAACCTCTCTCACCAGTCCAGGACGGCATGTATATGGAGGGGGGGGGAGTCTTACTGGCAGGACACCTAGGCCCCAAACTCCACCCACTATAGCTCTGACATCGCCAGCTGGTCATTAACCGTGCTGGCTTCAGTCTGGGAATAAAGCTCCAGTGGGCAGAGTTTGGGTTCCAGGAGTCCTCCCAGCGGGTCATGTCCCCCTCCATAGACATTACTTCATTGTGACATCATAGTAGTATCAAATCAACATAGTAACATCATAGTAAGACAGTAACACAGCAACATAGTAACAAAGTATCATCATAGTACCATAGAAACACTGCAACATAGTAACACAGTAACATACTAACACAGTAACATACTAACAGTAACATGATATCATAGTAAAGCAGTAACACAGTAACATAGTAACATCATAGTATCATAGTAACCCAATAACATAGTAACACTTTAATACAGTAACATAGTAACACTGTAACATAGTAAAATCATAGTAACACAGTAACACTATCATAGTAAAAAAGCAACACTGTAACATAGTAACGCAGTAGCACAATTTCATAGTAACACAGTAACATAGTAACACAGTAACACATTATCATAGTAACACAGTAACATGGTATCATAGTAACACAGTATCATATTAAAACAGTAACACAGTAACCCAGTAACACAGTATCATAGTAAAACAGTAACAGAGACACAGTAACACAGTATCATAGTAAAACAGTAACAGAGACACAGTAACACAGTATCATAGTAAAACAGCAACACAGTAACATAGAAACACTAACACAGTAACACTGCAACATAGTAACACAGTATCATTGTAACACTGTAATACAGTAACACCGCAACATAGTAACACTGTATCACATTAACACTGTAATACAGTAACACAGCAACATAGTAACAGAGTAACACAGTAATATAGTAACACAGCAACATAGTAACAGAGTAACACAGCAATATAGTAACACAGTAATATAGTAACACAGCAACATAGTAACAGAGTAACACAGTAATATAGTAACACAGTAATATAGTTGCCGAGGTTGAAACAAAAGACATGCATCCATCAAGTTCAGCCCCATATCACCTCAGTTGATAAAAAACAGTGTTGAAGATATTTCCATTTAAGCCCCAAGTGGGTAAAAAAAAATAAAATAAAAAAAATAGATTTCCCTGGATCAACATCATATCTGCTTTGAAACCAGCTGTCATAATTCTCAGTATTGCTCTGAGCTTTAAAGGTATCCATTCCTTTTTTGTAAGTGTCTGCATGATGGCGTCCTGAGGCAAATAATTCCATATTCATACTGCTTTTACTGTAAAATATATATCTGCCTTTGTTTTAGTCAAAAGTGCCTTTCCTCTAGTCTTAGTGGATGACCGCTTGTTATTTTTTTTTGCTCAGCTTTATTAGTAACTAGTTCTTTAAAGCAGAACTACCACCTCTTAAACAATTTAACTTCAATAAATCCCCATCTGGTGACTAGAAGCTTAGTAACGCTAGTCGCCAGAATTATTACCTTATTCAAAAGTAATATGCATTCTTACCGGGCTGTCGGTAGCACGGAGCATGGACATTTTGCCATATTGACATCCGCACGCCGGCGCTGTCAGTCCCAGTCCTATGTGCTGCTGTCAGCCCGGTAAGAATGCATATTTCTTTTGAATAAGGTAATAATTCTGCCGACTAGCGCTACTAAGCTTCTAGTCACCAGATGGGGAGTTATTGAAGTTAAATTGTTTAAGAGGTGGTAGTTCTGCTTTAAAGTGTTCTTTGTATTGACCTTGAATATATATGTAAATGGTAATCATATCACCCCTTAGACATCTCTTCTCTAATGTAAACAAACCCAGTTTGGCTAGTCTCTCTTTATAACTCAGATCCTCCAATCCCTTTATCAGTTTTGTTGCACTTTTTCCAGCTCAATAATGTATTTTTGAAGAACCAGTGCCCAAAACCGTACTCCATATTCCAGTTGAGGCCTTACCAAGGATTTATACAGAGATAATATTATATTTCCGACCCAAACATCTATACCCTTTTTCTACAGGATAGTACCTTGCTGGCTCTTGCAGCAGATGAGTGACTCTGCAGACTGTGGTGAAGTCTATTGTCTATCAGTACTCCTCAGTATTTCTCTAATGGGGATTCCCCTAGTAGTTTCTTAGTTAAAGGGATAGTAATACTTCGTTTTAACTTTATTTTATTTTGTAGGCATTAAAAAAACATGAAGAACGATATAAGTCTTATCTCTCAAACCTTTATGGTTTGAGAGATATTCACAAGCAAAGTTTCCCCTCCCGCCCCTTTTACCTAGTGTAAGCCATCTCTTCTCAGATGTGGAATCCAGTCCATAGACCAGACAGATAACAGAAGGGGACAATCTTCTTCCTATGAGAACAATGAAAGCCCTGCCCCCCTTGACAAGCTTTTCAGGTTTTTCCCTTATCTTAATTGAAGATTGTCCCTCTCTGCAGTCTACCTGGACACCTCCCTTCTGATCTGGCTGAGAAGTGTTACATCAGTAAAAGGGGCAGGGAGGGAAACTTTGCTTGTGAATATCTCTTAAACCATAAAGGTTTGAGAGATAAGACTTATATCGTTCTTCATATTTTTTTAATGCCTACAAAATAAAATAAAGTTAAAACGGAGTATTACTATCCCTTTAACGTACATGTAGCATTTTAGTTTCTACAGCCCAAATGCAAAACCTTACATTTATCTACATTAAATGTCATCTGCCACTTTTCCACCTATTCACTCACCAAACATCCTGCTCTGTTATCTGTATCTGCTCCTTACACAGCTTACTGTTATCAGCAAAGATTGAGACATTACTTTCAATTCCCACTTCTAGATCAGTAATAAACAAATTATAAAGCATTGGGCCCAGGACCAAACCCTTTGGCACCCCACTTATAACTTTAGACCAACTTGAAATGGTTTAACCCCTTAAGGACTAGGTGACGTACTATGACCGTCATGGTCCTTAAATACTTAAGGGCTGATGACGGTCATAGTACGTCACATGCTTTTAATTACAGCTCCCCACCGGGAGCTCTGTAAGTAAAAATGATGCCTAAAATTTACCGCTCCAAGACTGGAGCAATCTCTTTTTGTCCCCAAAGTGGCGCGCCGATACACGCAACAGGTCACGTGTACCGGCGCGTCAGCAAGGATCAAAGCGGTCCTTATGGGATGGAAACGTCCCAGGACCGCTGATCCTTAAGGGGTTAATTTACAACAACTCTCTGCCCTCTATGGTTTAAGCAGTTCTCAGTCCACGTACAGATAACATCTCCCAAGCCGAAGCCTTTTACTTTATGCAGTAACCAGCTGTGAGGCAGAGTTTCAAAAGAATTTTGGAAAATCTCATCTCTTGAAACAAGGTGCAAGGCCAGTTCTCATAGTGGTCATTTTATTTTGGCAAAAATAAGTTAAATGTTGGGGTTATTAATTATTAAAGTGGAACTACCACCGATATAATGTCGCCCCCCTAATAATTAGGTATATGGCAACATGCTTCTTAATAGTGTTATTATCTGCTACAAGTACCACAATCTGAAGTAATCCTGTTTCTTCAGAAACCGCCAGCCAGGTTTGCACGCAGACATCTTGGCTTAGAGACGTCTGTGCACCTGCGCTGTGCATCCCAGTCTCCTCTAGGAGGCATTGCATGGGGCCGAAAGGCACCAGAAGGGACTGACGGCGCAGGTGCATAGACGGCTCTACAGCAAGGAGCCTGGACGTCAGTCTGTGAAGAAACAGTATTATTACTTCAGATTGTGGTACTTGTGGCAGATAATAACAATATTAATAAGCTAGTCACCATATGCCTAATTATTTGGGGGAGACTTTATACTGGGTGGTAGTTCTGCTTTAAGAGGTATTGAGTTCTTTAAAGGGATAGTAATGTTTCATAATAAAAGCAGCTCTAATTAATCATCATAGTATTTGGACTTTGGAGAGTGTTATTTCAATTCTGTCAGAGTTGTAGTTCAAGAGTAATTCAATGATAAAGTATCCCCCTCCCGCTCCTTTTACCTAGTGTAACACTGCTCAGCCAGATCAGAAGGGAGGTGCCCAGGTAGACTGCAGAGAGGGACAATCTTCAATTAAGATAAGGGAAAAACCTGAAAAACTTGTCAAGTGGGGCAGGGCTTTCATTGTTCTCATAGGAAGAAGATTGTCCCCTGCTGTTATCTGTCTGGTCTATGGACTGCATTCCGCATCTGAGAAGAGATGGCTTACACTAGGTAAAAGGGGCGGGAGGGGAACTTTGCTTGTGAATATCTCTCAAACCATAAAGGTTTGAGAGATAAGACTTATATCGTTCTTCATGTTTTTTTAACGCCTACAAAATAAAATAAAGATAAAACGATGTATTATTATCCCTTTAAAGGGATAGTAATACATCAGTTTTACTAACTTTAATCTTGTAGGTATTTTAAAAAGAAATTAAATGCCCCCAGTCCCATCTCTCAAACCATATTTGCTGTGAAAGTTCCCCCTCCCCTGACATCAGCGCTCTAGCTGACTGCAGGGAAATCCTGTCCCTGAACAAGCAGAGGCTCTTCAGCAGAGCCGAGATTGCATTATTGAAGAAGAAATCCTTCACTGGAACAGTCTACAAAGTGTACTTGTAAACCAAGCACACTTTGTAGACCGTTCCAGTCAAGGATTTCTTCTTCGATAACGCAATCTTGGCTCTGCTGAAGAGCCTCCGCCGGTCCCGGGACCAGATTCCCGTGCAGTCAGCTAGAGATCGTCGACATCAGGGCAAGGAGAGGGAGGGGGGAACTTTCACAGCGGGCTTGTCTGAGAAATAGGAGATTAAAGGGATAGTAATACATCAGGATTACTCATTTTAATCTTGTAGGTATTTAAAAAGAAATTAAATGCCCCCAGTCCCATCTCTCAAACCTTTATGGTTTCAGAGACATTTCTCTCAAACCATAAAGGTTTGAGAGATGGGTCTGGGGGCATTTAATTTCTTTTTTAAATACCTACAAGATTAAAATTAGTAAAACTGATATATATTACTATCCCTTTAATCTCCTATTTCTCAGTCAAGCCCTTGATCTTAATCAAAGGAACACAAGCTTAACTTTCCATGCAGAGCCTGCAGGTTCTAATGAGGTCAATTTATAGGGGAAACAAATATGTAGAATAAGTGGCTCTTGATTTGTTTAACCCTTTAAGTGTGCAAGTCATTACAAACCAACACCTTGCACACTCACCTGATCCTTAACGTACAATGCGTTGTGTACTCCTCTTTCACTAAAAAAGGTTTAAAGGGGAACTACTATTCACTTGGAATAATTGTGTCTTAATTGGTTTAATTGAACGATGTACTGTACATAGGAGATGCAATACAGGAATCATCTATTTACACATTTTTGCATTTTTATTCTATACTTTGAGGATACTTACATGGCCCTTTAGAATCATGGGTATGGCTGTTGTCATAGAGAGAGAGAGAGAGCGAGAGAGAGAGAGAGAGAGCGAGAGAGAGAGAGAAAGAGACCAGCACATGATTCTAAAGTGGGCTATGTGAACAATCTCAAGATGGTAAAATGGCTCTGTACAGCCGTAATGTACTGCAGAGTTGACATGCAAAAAAATCGGAGTGTAACTATAGAGTGCACAAAGGAGGCAGCTGTGATTTAGCCAGGCATCCAAGGGGGCCCATGTAAAAAAAAAACACACAAAAAAAAACAAAATACAGTTTACTGCTCCTTTAACCCTTTGAGATACAGAAAAGAGTGCAATTATTTGCTTCAGTGGCTGTCAAAGGGTTACAATCTTTTCTGACCCTGATTACCTTTCCGAGCGCCGCCTCTCATTTTTCTTGACGCATTTCACAAGGCAACATGTTAGAAAGGCCATGGACATCAGCAGGATTATGGCACAGCTCACAATCGAAGCGATAACTGCCACTTTAAATCCAAACGTCTCGTATTTAGATAAAGCTGCAAGACAGGAGACAAGCGGTGACATTGAGCCTTCTGTATAACCGTAAAGTGGAGCAGACCAACTGCACTGGACAGGGGAAATAAACATTACCGCTAATTTAAATACATTGTTTAAATCCTTGAATCACAGAGAGGTCTCCAACATATCGCTTTGCAAAAGCCCCATTTAAAAAAAATGTAAATTTGGAATTTTTGTCCCCTACGATGAGTTGGTTTGCTACACTTTGTGTTTATATATATAGGGGTCATTATATTCAAAATGTTAGCTCTATTAAATCCATGTTTGGCATTTTCATAAAACTGTTGATAAATATGTTTTGCACACAGCTGCAGACTGAAAAGTGACACTTATTAACCGTAGCCTTAATACGAGTAAAATCCGCTCCTTATACCATACATTATACAGAAACGATGTCTACAAGAATAAATGGCACTTTTACTTTACCAGTCTCTTGCTTTTTCTACAGTTAACACGGTACCACCTTTTACTTATAGTTATTTTTAGGTGATAGGGTCACTGTAAATATGACCTTTAGATTAGTGGGGAGCAGTGTGAGGCCCGCTAGCTGATACCAGCCTAACTTTGGCTGATGTGGGATGATGGGAGTTGTAGTCTGACAACACCTGAACGGCCTCCTACTGCCCTACACTGCATAGGTTTGTTGGCAAATGCAAAAAACTATTCAAAGTTATATAAAGATCCCCCTCAGTCCTACTAATTCCAGAACAAGAGCACACGGTTACATTTAGGGTGCACATCTTATATCACTTACCTAAGATACTTATGTGGATGCTGAGACCAATAAACTCGGTTCGCTTTTGAAAAGTCGCATGCATAATAACCTGTGGCTTCACTCCGCATTCATCATGTTGCCATTGTGAAAAGGGCGACATGAGAATCTCAGCATGCATAACAGCACGAGATTCTCATGTCGCCCCATGAAAGGTTGCAGTGGAGATTGACTGACTTAAGATTGCAAAAGGTTAATGCATCTATCCGAATTTATGTTATAGACACTTATCTGTCTGTCTGCTGTCTGTCCTTTGTCTTTCTTTCTTTCTAGAGGTGCCAGATATATGCAATTTTAATAAAGGGCACTTTGTAGCTTATTATTCCTTTAGACATCAGTCTTTAATCCGTTGCATGCCAGAGGGAAGCCCAGCGCATATCAAGTGAGATAGTATGTTCTTTAGTTGTATCCTCTATATTTAGCCTGCAGCTGGATCCTCTAATATTGAAGCACAAGTCAAACGCAGTCAATGAGGCATTCCATCAAGCGGATCTCCTCTGTGACCTTTCATGGGGAGACACAAGAATCTCGCACTGTTATGCATGGCAAGATTCTCATGTCACCCTTTTCACTATGGTGACATGATAAATGCGGAGTGAAGCCGCACGTTATTATGCATGAGACTTTTTAAAAGGATACCAATAAACTCAGGCATTGAGTCTATGATGTAAAATCTATCTCATGATTTAGATTTGTTTCAACAAAATTATGTAGCTGAGATCAGATCTCATTTAACGGACACTACATCAGAGACGGGCAACTTGTGACTTGAGGACTGCACACAGCTTGAGGGTCTATTTGATCTGGTTTTGGTCTGGTTAGTGGGAAGCTTCAGCAGAGGAAAGGATTTTTTACAGTAAGGTCTGTTAAATTTTTCCCCCAAAGAAGTGGTAATGGCAGATTCAATGGATACATTTAAGCGAAGTGTTGATGCATGTCTTTCATGAGGGAAAATACAGGGTTATACTGCATATTAGTAGGTCAAACAGGAGGTTCCAGTAAATAAACTAATACTCATTTTGGTGGCAGAAAGGAAAGAATACTATGTGTGGTGAACAGAGTTTGCGTCCTGTGGTCCTTCTTGCAGGTATCATGTACGTCTCCATGAACAGGACATCTAGGACTGGCAGAAGATAATATCTCTTGAACAAAGGCATCAGGACAAAATTCACATGGGCCAACAGGGTTTTCTAGCCATAGTAAGGTAAGTGGGGGATGCTATTATTAATAGGTGTTAGGTCTCCTAACGCATATCTTGGACGCATGTCTTTTTTCAACTTCACCAACTATGTATGTTACTATTTGGACTTAAACGTAGGAATCCAAGAGTCATTTGCAGCCCTTACAAAACCTGTACATTTGCTATAAATTTATTTGGTATTTTTAGAATATAAAGATCCATAAAAATCTGTTCTTTTCCATTATAAATGCTGATGTCATCATTTTTTCTAATCAGGACTCGAAATACCAAGGGCTTTATGCACAAAGACAATAGGCTCAATTCTGGAGCAAACCAACTGCAATATGGGGGGGTTAAAAAACAATCCCAAAACTCCAACTAATTAAAAACAGGATTTTAACCCCTTGAATACTAGAGAGGTCTCCAATATATTGCAAATTAACATGCTGGTAACCTCTCCAGTATTAAACTCTTTAAGTGCCACAGGATTGTTCGACATATTGCTTCGCACTGCACTGGACACCCCTCTTGCACTTAAAGAGATTACAAATCACATTTTAATGGGTCACAAGTTTAATTTGTCCCCTAATGTTGCAACTGGTTTGCTATAGAATTTCACCTCTCCTATTTTGTGCCCAAGACTCACACGGATGTTACAGGATAATATTCACTTTGAATTTCTGTCTAAAAATCAGTGCCCCCATCCATGAGGAATGTAGGTTTAACTTTAAAAGGATAGTAATACTTCAAAATGACTAATCCCTATTTTGTAGCCCATGAAAAAGAACAAAAATTTGCCCAGTGGCATCTCTCAAACCCTTATGGTTTGAGAGATAACCGCTTACAAAGTTTGCCCCTGTCTGACCTCAGCATTCTAGCTGACAGATTTGGAATCTGGTTCCGGAACCGTCAGAGGTTCTGCAGCAGAGCTGAGATTGTGTTAATGAAAAAAAAATCCTTCAATTCTACGTGTGCTTGCAAACCAAGCACAAACCAAACTTGGCAGATATCAGACGAGATTCAGAATTTTGTTGAGGGCCAAGGCAAGACATGACACTCCATCAGTTGTGTTGTGTACTGTAGAATAAAAACACACACAGTAATTGAGTGATGTCCAGCAAATACACAAGGGGAAGGGGAAGGTGAACCAGTGCAGGGACGCGGGAATAAAGTGGTAGATCAAAAACTAACTGCAGCCATGTTTGATGCAGCATGTGCAATAGATGATAATTATCCCTCTCCTCCAAGGGAGGATGCGGTTTGTCACGGTCGCACCAAAAGTTCCACCGCCATCAGTGAACACTGAAGATGACAACAAGTCACATTCTAGTGTTGATGATGGGAAGGGCATAATGGATGAAGGTGTAGCAGCTGAGTGAACTGTTGCATCTGACAGTGAGAGAAACAAGCACCAAAACACCAGTCCTCAAAGCAGTTGGAAACTTTGTGAAAGTAAACGTAAAAAGACATTTTTTGACACCTCTAAAAGCTTAGGAGTATAAGGGTAGAGGGCAAGAAGCAGTGGGCGGTGCTGATGCTGAGGATGACCTAATGATGACTGATGATGATGTATATCTACAATATATCCCTCCAGCATCCTCCTCTTGTTCAGATACAGATGAAGTTAAAGGGATAGTAATACTTGAAAATAAGTTTATTTTATATTGTAGCCCTTAAAAAACCATGAAAAATGATATAAGTCTTATCTCCCAAACCTTTGTGGTTTGGGAGATATTCAGAAGTAAAGTTTCCCCTGGAGTGACGTCATTGCTCCACCCTTCAGATTTGGAATCCGGTCCCGGGACCGGCTGTGCCTCTCCAGAAGTGCTGAGATCACCATCTTTAAAAAGAATTTCTTAATTGGAATGGTCTACAAAGTGTGCTTTCAAGCCAGGCACACTTTGTACACAGTTCCAATTAAGTAGTTCTTTTCAAAGATCGTGATCTCGGCACTGCTAAAGAGCTGCCGGTTGCTCTGTGGACCGAATTCCAAATCTGTCCACTAGATGGCAGACTTGGCTGAAACAGCCAGGAAAAGAGCATTTTACTATATTTTAAATGTGAGTATCTCACAAACCATAAAGATTTGGGAGATAAGACATATCATTTTTCATGTTTTTTTAAGGGCTACAATATAAAATACAATTATTTTCAAGTATTACTATCCCTTTAAGAGAGAGAGATGATGACATGGCTAGAAAGATAGCTACTGACAAGGAGATCTGTGCCTGTCTATAAACTATTTGAGAAAACCATTGGAAACTCTGACCCTGGACAAGCAAAGATGGTAAAAAGTACAAATCATCATGTCAGTCATCATCTGCATCATTATCGCTTCCAAGTCCCGCTCAGCCACACGCACATTTGTGTTGAGTAACCAGAAGCAAAAACAACAGCAACACAAGTTTTTAAAGGAAGAGTAATACTTCGTTTTATCTTTATTTTATTTTGTAGGCATTAAAAAAACATGAAGAACAATATAAGTCTCATCTCTCAAACCTTTATGGTTTGAGAGATATTCACAAGCAAAGTTTCCCCTCCCGCCCCTTTTACCTAGTGTAAGCCATCTCTTCTCAGATGTGGAATCCAGTCCATAGACCAGACAGATAACAGCAGGGTCCAATCTTCTTCCTATGAGAACAATGAAAGCCCTGCCCCCCTTGACAAGTTTTTCAGTTTTTTCCCTTATCTTAATTGAAGATTGTCCCTCTCTGCAGTCTACCTGGGCACCTCCCTTCTGATCTGGCTGAGCAGTGTTACATCAGTAAAAGGGGCGGGAGGGGGGTACTTTGTCATTGAATTACTCTTGAACTACAACCCTGACAGAATTGAAATAACACTCTCCAAAGTCCAAATACTATGATGATTAATTAGAGCTGCTTTTATTATGAAACATTACTATCCCTTTAACATCCACAACCTTAGCTCTGATGAGAGCCTCTGCTGCTGCTGTAAGTGCTGCACCTTTGACACCAAGTAGTAGTAGCAGTAAAGCTGCATCAACATCTAGATCCAGTAGATGTAGCAGCCCCTTAGGAACCCATCAGTCCATGAAGTACACAATATGGAGATACTTCACTCAGAATCCAAAAAGTTATGACAGAGAAAGCCAGGCCAAATGTATTAACAGCAGCACAGATGAGGAGAAAGGATTTGAAGAAATGTTGCTACCATCTACCAGACTTGGGACCACTGCTATAACCAATACGTAATGTGTATCAGTAATCTGAGATGAAGGATAGCTTACATTTGACACAAACATGATAATGTTAAAAACTGCTGTAGAAATCTCTCTCTCTCTCTCTCTCTCTCTCTCTCTATATATATATATATATATATATATATATATATACACACACAGATATCAATCACACCACGCCAGTCCCCCATAACCACTACCATATACATCTACCACATTTTAGGTTGTACTTTATTTTTTTTTTTTAATCACTTGACATCATCATGAATGTGTGCCAGTGTCACTTAAAGCGATAGTAATACTTCGTTTTATCTGTATTTTATTTTGTAGGCATTAAAAAAAAACATGAAGAACGATATAAGTCTTATCTCTCAAACCTTTATGGTTTGAGAGATATTCACAAGCAAAGTTTCCCCTCACTGACCAAAACGGTCAAGTCTGCCATCTAGCTGTCAGATTTGGAATCCGGTCCGCGGACCGGCCGTGGCTCTACAGAGGAGAAGAGATCACAAGATATAAGAACTACGTCATTCGAATAGTCTACAAAGTGTCCCTGGTTTGCAAGCACACTTTTTAGACCCTTCCAATGAAATAGTTATTTTCATATCTTGCGATCTCGGCTCTGCTGAAGAGCCACCGGTTGATCTGCGGACCGGATTCCAAATCTGACAGCTAGATGGCAGACTTGACCGTTTTGGTCAGTGAGGGGAAACTTTGCTTGTGAATATCTCTCAAACCATAAAGGTTTGAGAGATAAGACTTATATTGTTCTTCATGTTTTTTTAATGCCTACAAAATCAAATAAAGATAAAACATAGTATTACTATCCCTTTAAACATGAAGTTAGTGTTGAGGGCAGAGGACAAAGGCACTCTGCACATTTTTCAAGGTATATGTTGCTGTAGGACTCATAACTTTTATTTCCAGCTACTTATTTCTCCACTACAGCCCTCAGAAGAAATAATATTGTGGTGAGAAATGTTGCACCATAGAAAACATAGTTGAAAAATGTGTTGGGATTGATGAAACGGAGGAAAATTTGGGGTTGTCGAAAAGGAGGAAAATTTTGCATAGGCGAAAAGGAAAAAACGTTTGCAAAGGAAATCTTCCTTTTATTGTGAAAAGTCATGCAGGAAATTTTTCTTACTCTTCGCCCACTCTTAACCCTTTGAGTGTCATAAGGGTACACAACGCATTGATTTGGACAAAATTGCGCAGTTGAAGGCCTAACGCTAGTCATTGACCAATTTTGATCAAGTCACAGAGAATACTGGTACTTAACAGACTGAACTGTTTTTTTAGAACTGTAGGTTGTCTGGGTTCCTTATTAATAAGGTAAAATAATATTTCTATTATAGAACTCAGGAGGGCTGCATTTGGTCAATGGGCAACTTGCTCCAGGGAAAAGTGTTACTGTCTCAGTGAAACTTTGAAGCCAAGAGTTCGCAAGACTGTGGTTGTATCTTTCATAATGTTTCTAAACATGGTGGGGATGCGTGGGTACTTATTTTAGTTCAGTTTGTTGAGGGATGATTCCTACTTTCAGCCTACTGATGTCGTGAGCTGTAGGCAGGAAGAACAGATGGAGATTTGTGGTGAATCAGCTGTAATGAATAAAGGCTTTAGAAATATATCTCTCTTCTTGCACCTTTCAGTTTCATTAAAATGTCTCCGATTAAATAAAGTACCGTACAATGTTTATAGCTAAGATTTAACTAAGTTCAAGGGAGAGCTTTAGTTATAGACTACAGGGGAGATGTACTAAGGTGTGATAAAGAGGAGATAACTTCTCCAGTGAGATAAACTCTCCAGTTCCTATGTTATTCTATGGGAGATCTTTAGTTCTAGACTACAGGGGAGATGTACTAAGGTGTGATAAAGAGGAGATAACTTCTCCAGGGAGATAAACTCTCCAGTTCCTATGTTATTCTATGGGAGATCTTTAGTTCTAGACTACAGGGGAGATGTACTAAGGTGTGATAAAGAGGAGATAACTTCTCCAGGGAGATAAACTCTCCAGTTCCTATGTTATTCTATGGGAGATCTTTAGTTATAGACTACAGGGGAGATGTACTAAGGTGTGATAAAGAGAAGATAACTTCTCCAGTGAGATAAACGCTCCAGTTCCTATGTTATTCTATGGGAGATCTTTAGTTCTAGACTACAGGGGAGATGTACTAAGGTGTGATAAAGAGGAGATAACTTCTCCAGTGAGATAAATTCTCCAGTTCCTATGTTATTCTATGGGAGATCTTTAGTTATAGACTACAGGGGAGATGTACTAAGGTGTGATAAAGAGGAGATAACTTCTCCAGGGAGATAAACTCTCCAGTTCCTATGTTATTCTATGGGAGATCTTTAGTTCTAGACTACAGGGGAGATGTACTAAGGTGTGATAAAGAGGAGATAACTTCTCCAGGGAGATAAACTCTCCAGTTCCTATGTTATTCTATGGGAGATCTTTAGTTATAGACTACAGGGGAGATGTACTAAGGTGTGATAAAGAGAAGATAACTTCTCCAGTGAGATAAACTCTCCAGTTCCTATGTTATTCTATGGGAGATCTTTAGTTCTAGACTACAGGGGAGATGTACTAAGGTGTGATAAAGAGGAGATAACTTCTCCAGTGAGATAAATTCTCCAGTTCCTATGTTATTCTATGGGAGAGATTTAGTTATAGACTACAGGGGAAGATGTACTAAGGTGTGATAAAGAGGAGATAACTTCTCCAGTGTGATAAACTCTCCAGTTCCTATGTTATTCTATGGGAGATCTTTAGTTATAGACTACAGGGGAGATGTACTAAGGTGTGATAAAGAGGAGATAACTTCTCCATTGAGATAAACTCCCCAGTTCCTATGTTATTCTATGGGAGAGATTTAGTTATAGGCTACAGGGGAGATGTACTAAGGTGTGATAAAGAGGAGATAACTTCTCCAGTGAGATAAACTCTCCAGTTTCTATGCTATTCTATGGGAGATGTTTAGTTATAGACTACAGGGGAGATGTACTAAGGTGTGATAAAGAGGAGATAACATCTCCAGTGTGATAAACTCCCCAGTTCCTATGTTATTGTATGGGAGATCTTTAGTTATAGACTACAGGGGAGATGTACTAAGGTGTGATAAAGAGGAGATAACATCTCCAGTGTGATAAACTCCCCAGTTCCTATGTTATTCTATGGGAGAGATTTAGTTATAGACTACAGGGGAGATGTACTAAGGTGTGATAAAGAGGAGATCTCTTCTCCAGTGTGATAAGCTCTCCAGTTCCTATGTTATTCTATGGGAGAGATTTAGTTATAGACTACAGGGGAAGATGTACTAAGGTGTGATAAAGAGAAGATAACTTCTCCAGTGTGATAAACTCTCCAGTTCCTGTGTTATTCTATGGGAGATCTTTAGTTATAGACTACAGGGGAGATGGACTAAGGTGTGATAAAGAGGAGATAACTTCTCCAGTGTGATAAACTCTCCAGTTTCTATGCTATTCTATGGGAGATGTTTAGTTATAGACTACAGGGGAGATGTACTAAGGTGTGATAAAGAGGAGATAACTTCTCCAGTGACATAAACTCTCCAGTTCCTATGTTATTCTATGGGAGATCTTTAGTTCTAGACTACAGGGGAGATGTACTAAGGTGTGATAAAGAGGAGATAACTTCTCCAGTGAGATAAATTCTCCAGTTCCTATGTTATTCTATGGGAGATCTTTAGTTATAGACTACAGGGGAGATGTACTAAGGTGTGATAAAGAGGAGACAACTTCTCCAATGAGATAAACTCTCCAGTTCCTATGTTATTCTATGGGAGATATTTAGTTATAGACTACAGGGGAGATGTACTAAGGTGTGATAAAGAGAAGATAACTTCTCCAGTGAGATAAACTCTCCAGTTCCTATGTTATTCTATGGGAGATCTTTAGTTCTAGACTACAGGGGAGATGTACTAAGGTGTGATAAAGAGGAGATAACTTCTCCAGTGAGATAAATTCTCCAGTTCCTATGTTATTCTATGGGAGAGATTTAGTTATAGACTACAGGGGAAGATGTACTAAGGTGTGATAAAGAGGAGATAACTTCTCCAGTGTGATAAACTCTCCAGTTCCTATGTTATTCTATGGGAGATCTTTAGTTATAGACTACAGGGGAGATGTACTAAGGTGTGATAAAGAGGAGATAACTTCTCCATTGAGATAAACTCCCCAGTTCCTATGTTATTCTATGGGAGAGATTTAGTTATAGGCTACAGGGGAGATGTACTAAGGTGTGATAAAGAGGAGATAACTTCTCCAGTGAGATAAACTCTCCAGTTTCTATGCTATTCTATGGGAGATGTTTAGTTATAGACTACAGGGGAGATGTACTAAGGTGTGATAAAGAGGAGATAACATCTCCAGTGTGATAAACTCCCCAATTCCTATGTTATTCTATGGGAGATCTTTAGTTATAGACTACAGGGGAGATGTACTAAGGTGTGATAAAGAGGAGATAACATCTCCAGTGTGATAAACTCCCCAGTTCCTATGTTATTCTATGGGAGAGATTTAGTTATAGACTACAGGGGAGATGTACTAAGGTGTGATAAAGAGGAGATCTCTTCTCCAGTGTGATAAGCTCTCCAGTTCCTATGTTATTCTATGGGAGAGATTTAGTTATAGACTACAGGGGAAGATGTACTAAGGTGTGATAAAGAGAAGATAACTTCTCCAGTGTGATAAACTCTCCAGTTCCTGTGTTATTCTATGGGAGATCTTTAGTTATAGACTACAGGGGAGATGGACTAAGGTGTGATAAAGAGGAGATAACTTCTCCAGTGTGATAAACTCTCCAGTTTCTATGCTATTCTATGGGAGATGTTTAGTTATAGACTACAGGGAGATGTACTAAGGTGTGATAAAGAGGAGATAACTTCTCCAGTGACATAAACTCTCCAGTTCCTATGTTATTCTATGGGAGAGATTTAGTTATAGACTACAGGGGGAGATGTACTAAGGTGTGATAAAGAGGAGATAACTTCTCCAGTGAGATAAACTCTCCAGTTCCTATGTTATTCTATGGAGATCTTTAGTTATAGACTACAGGGGAGATGTACTAAGGTGTGATAAAGAGGAGATAACTTCTCCAGTGAGATAAACTCTCCAGTTCCTATGTTATTGTATGGAGATCTTTAGTTATAGACTACAGGGGAGATGTACTAAGGTGTGATAAAGAGGAGATCACTTCTCCAGTGTGATAAACTCTCCGTTCCTATGTTATTGTATGGGAGATCTTTAGTTATAGACTACAGGGGAGATGTACTAAGGTGTGATAAGAGGAGATCACTTCTCCAGTGTGATAAACTCTCCAGTTCCTATGTTATTCTATGGGAGATATTTAGTTATAGACAACAGGGGAGATGTACTAAGGTGTGATAAAGAGGAGATAACGTCTCCAGTGTGATAAACTCTCCAGTTCCTATGTTATTCTATGGGATATATTTAGTTATAGACTACAGGGGATATGTACTAAGGTGTGATAAAGAGGAGATAACTTCTCCAGTGAGATAAACTCTCCAGTTCCTATGTTATTCTATGGGAGATCTTTAGTTATAGACTACAGGGGGAGATGTACTAAGTGTGATAAAGAGGAGATAACTTCTCCAGTGAGATAAACTCTCCAGTTCCTATGTTATTCTATGGGAGATCTTTAGCTATTGACTACAGGGGAGATGTACTAAGGTGTGATAAAGAGGAGATAACTCTCCAGTGTGATAAACTCTCCAGTTCCTATGTTATTCTATGGGAGAGCTTTAGCTATTGACTACAGGGGAGATGTACTAAGGTGTGATAAAGAGGAGATAACTTCGCCAGTGAGATAAACTCTCCAGTTCCTATGTTATTATATGGGAGATATTTAGTTATAGACTACAGGGGAGATGTACTAAGGTGTGATAAGAGGAGATAACTTCTCCAGTGAGATAACTCTCCAGTTCCTATGTTATTATATGGGAGACCTTTAGTTATAGACTACAGGGGGAGATGTACTAAGGTGTGATAAAGAGGAGATAACTTCTCCAGTGTGATAAACTCTCCAGTTTCTTTGTTATTCTGTTTAGCCTATGTACTAACATCTCTCCCACTTGAGTTATCACTGTGCATAGGCTCCATAGAATAACATAGGAACTGGAGTGTTTATCTCACCTTTATAAGATCTTAGTTCATATCCTCCTGGAGAAGCTCTGGAGGAAAGCCACTGCACCACAAAGGATTAATAAAACTTCCCCAAAATGCCCATTGATTTTATTCAGGCTTTTAATCCACAGAATGCTAAAAAGGTCTCCAACGTATTGTGAAAAAAAAGCGTTAGTGACCTCTCTAGCATTTAGTGGGTTAAAAGTCTTATGAAACCAATGAGCATGTTCATGTCCCACCATAATGCAGTGGATTTGCTCTGAATCACTCTGGGTCTATGTACATCACAGTCAGTATATACAAGGGGATGTACTAATATGATTCTGCTGTAAATCAGGTGATTGAATTGGTTCACTGGGGTTACGCATCGGATAGAACTCAGCAAGATAAGTGTGTGCTGCCACCCTTCACATACATTCTTATCCTCACGTTTGATATTCAGTGCCAAACGAGACCCCTGTAAAGTAATGCTGTAATACCATTAACATTTATTTGTGGCATTAATGCTCAGCGTTCTGCCTGGTTCTCTCTCACCTCTGTCAGTTTGCACACAGAGAAGGGGAGAGAGCACTGAGCAGCGCTGTCTGAGCATTAAAGGAGCAGTAAACTTTTTTAATAAAACATATATATTGTAGGGATTTTCCTATGAGTAAAATAAGGGTACTCCCACTGCCGAGAGATTTATATTTCCAGAGTTATTAAAGTTTAAACCCATGTTGTTTTACATTAGCAGTGCCCTCTAGTGGTCAAATTCTAATTAGCATACCTCCCAAGTGTCCCTCTTTAGGAGGGACAGTCCCTCTTTTTGACCCAAATCCCTCTGTCCCTCTTTTCCACCCTGATGTCCCTCTTTTTAGGAAACCAGATTGAGTGGTGTGTATATAAGGGTATCACATTGCTCCACAGCAATAAAACTCATATTATTGTTTGTTTAAGCATCAGTATATGTGTTTATAAATTAGTCTGTGTAAATAAAATACTTTGGTCTTGTTAGAAGTCATTTATTAGGTAACACAAGGAGGTGTCAATAGGTCATGAAATAGCCTAAAAATTTATCGCTAATGCCCCTCCCACCAGCCACACCTCCAGCCACTCCCCCCAAAACACAAGTGTACCTCTTTGGCAATTTGAAATGTTGGGGGGTATGAATTAGAGTTCCTGTTAGATTCTAATGGAATCTAAAGTCAGAAAAGTCAGACATACAGTTCTCCATAGAATGTGATAGAAACTGCTGAGTCACTTCCTATCAGAATTATCAGGAAGTAATCACAGTAAATTCACTTCCTGTCATTTAGGACTATCAGGAAGTAAACACAGTAAATACACTTCCTGTCAGTTACAACTATCAGGAAGTAAACACAGTAAATTCACTTCCTGATTATTTAAACTGCTATAATTTTTGAATAAAACAACTGACAGCGATGGGAGTGACCTTGTTTTATTCAGCAGGAAAAGCTCTATAAAATATGTGTTTTTGCTTAAAAAAAGTTTACTGCTCCTTTAATAACACAAATAAATGTTAATGCCATTACAGCATTACTTTACAGGGGTCTCGTTTGGCACTGAATATCAAAACGTGAGGATAAGAATGTATATGTGAAGAGTGGCAGCACGCACGTATCTTGCTGAGTTCTATCCGATGCGCACTTAACAGATAGGTGAGCATAATGGGAGTTGTAGTTACAGTTTTGCGATGTTTCACTATGCGACATGAGAGTCTCGCACTGTCGTGCAGTGTGAGATTATCATGTCGCCATTTTAACCATGGCGACATGGTTACCTTTTTGCATCAACCTTTAAAAGGATCCCGTGTAAGTAAAAGGTGTAGTGAAAGAAGTGCAGAAGGATTCTGGTGTGACAATCGGTGTGCAAGACGAGGATATTGCTATTGAGATGCCTCCCTGAGCAGGTGGGTTTTGAGGAGATATTTGAAAGTGATGAGTGTGGATGATTGGTGAATGGTGATGGGGAGGACATTCCAGAGTCGAGGGGCAGCCAGTGAGAAAGCTTGTAGTCGAGAGATGGCTCGAGTTGTGTAGGGAGAGGACAGGAAGAACCCTTGAGAGAAGACCATTGAGGATGGGAAGGGGTGTAGCGGGAGATAAGAGAAGAGATGTAAGAGGGTGCTGAAGAACACAGAGACTTACAGGAGAGGAGGAGAATCTGGTAAGAAATACGATACTTTATAGGTAGCCAATTGAGGGATTTCAGGAGGAGATGAGAAGGAAGGTATCTGGGAGCAAATGTGGTGATTCTTGCGGCTGAATTGATAACAGATTGAAGTGGAGAGAGATGAGAAGCAGGAAGACCGGAGAGTAGAATGTTACAGTAGTCAAGTCTGGATAGAATGAGGGCTGAGATAGAGTTTCTGCAGTTGACATGCAGAGGAAAGACGTATTTTGGCAATATTTTTCAGGAAGAAGCGACATGTTCTGGTGACAGCTTGGATATGGGGGGAGAAAGTTAATTAGAATCAAGTATGACCCCTAGACAGCGTGCTTTGGATACTGAGTGTATAGCACAGTTTTCTATTGTGATGAAGAAGGGGGTTGGTGGATGGGTTTTAGGAGGGATATATAAATAAATATATATATAACTATAAATATATTTACACCGAAAATTCGTCCTGTGTCTTACAGTCAGCTCAGATCCCGGGGGTTTCATCCGAATCTGTGTCACACTTAGAGAGACAATAATGTCACATAATAAACGTCCATTTGATTGTTCACTGTAATTTTCTACACTGAATACTATGTTCGGAACATCCGTTACCTTTCATCTGCGGTTCCCCTGCAGTAGCCAATCAGAGAGACAGTAATGCAGATAAAGGCCTCACAGCATTTTCATGGTTTTCCAGCTGTTCACAGATTATTCCTCGTGCTTTGTACAAACTATTTATATAGTAAGTGTTGTGGGAAATATGCAGTGTCAGAGTGGGTTAGAGACACAGTGTGACTCCATATTGACTCACCCACTGTAACAGAAGTTGCAGCTTTCTGTTATATCCATTTAATGATTTAATATACCACTCTGATAACGTTAAACATGCATAGTAATATGGGATAGTGTTGATAACCCATTGAGTGCCAGAGGGGTATGCAACGCATTACTTTGCAATGCACTGCATACAGGACCAGCCCAAGATATTTTGCTGCCTGGGTCCAAGGATGAAATGCTTCCCCCACAAGCATGGCTGGTAGATGGGGCATTACAAAAAAAAAAAAAAAAAATAGGTTATTTCATGACCTATTCACCTCTTGGTGTAACTGAATAAATTATTTAGAAAAAAAAAACCAATCCATTTTATTTATAAACACAGATACCACAGTTCCCACAAACATTAGAGGGATAGTAATACTTCGTTTTATCTTTATTTTATTTTGTAGGCATTAAAAAAAACATGAAGAACGATATAAGTCTTATCTCTCAGACCTTTATGATTTAAGAGATATTCACAAGCAAAGTATCCCCCCCCCTCAGCCAGATCAGAAGGAGGTGCCCAGGTAGACTGCAGAGAGGGACAATCTTCAATTAAGATAAGGGAAAAACCTGAAAAACTTGTCAAGGGGGGCAGGGCTTTCATTGTTCTCATAGGAAGAAGATTGTCACCTGCTGTTGTCTGTCTGGTCTATGGACTGGATTCCACATCTGAGAAGAAATGGCTTACACTAGGTAAAAGGGCCGGGAGGGGAAACTTTGCTTGTGAATATCTCTCAACCATAAAGGTTTGAGAGATAAGACTTATATCATTCTTCATGTTTTTTTAATGCCTACAAAATAAAATAAAGTTAAAACGAAGTATTACTATCCCTTTAAGTTGCTGCAGTAATGCCAGGGACCCCTCATCCTTCAACTGTCAAACCTCACAAGATTATATTGCAGAAACAACCCTTAAGGCAAGTGTGCAATCTGAGGCCCTCCAGCTGCTCAGGGGCTACAATTTTCATCATAACCAGGCAGCCAGCCAATGCCGAATGGCTAGCTGTGCATGATGGGAAATGTAGTCCTCTCCTGAACAGTTACTGGATGCCAGCAGTGATAATAAAAACCCTGTCTTTGTGAGTTTGTCCATCAAAGAAAAAACTTCCCTCAAAAACCATTTAGTAGAAAGACATATAGGATTCAACACCAGAGATTAATCATAATCTAATTCCAGGAGAGCCAGTCTCATAAACCTAAGGGTTATAAACCTGTTTCGCTCAAGCTGAACCTTTTGGAATTAAAATCTAATATGATTCTAGACCTCAAAGGGTTAATACAGCCCTCCAAGAAAAACTCATATCTTACCCCATGTTTGGTGGTGTCAGACCCACCAGCCTCAGTACAGGTCATCAAACTGGGTGGACACCTTTGCCATAGAATAGACATGGAGGCTGCTGATTCGTCTGAAATATGAACATGTGACAGTGCCAGACCAGCCCGGCACAGGACACCTCACACTGCTTGACAACGGCTGCCGGCATTGACATTATGACCTGCACAGACACCCCCAGACCAGGCCGCCCTGTCACAGCAGTTATGTGAAGAGAGAGACTGCGTGGCACACTGGCACACTCAAGAACATGCCTTGGGTCGGCAAATTGTCGCCCCTGTTAAAGTGCTGCCTGGGTCCCTTGGACCCATTGGGACCCATGTAAGGGCCGGCTCTGGCTGCATACCCCTCTGGCACTCAGAGGGTTAAAGATGTTCAGGCACTATCAATCAGAAACTATGTAACTCATTGGAGAGCCTCAGGTTTTGTCTTCTATAGAGAATTTGGATTTTTTTTCTACTAAAAAATTATAGACTTGTAGCAGAATGTTATCACCTTGAGCTATTAAACCCTTAAGGACCAGCGGTCCTGGGGTGTGTGGTCCTTTAAGGACCAGATACGGAAGTTCAACGTGCCGCCCCATGTGACTGATCACATGTGCTGGCACACCAAACGAGAGACTGAAAGAGATTTCTCCAGTCTTGGAGCGATCAACTACTATGCTCGGTATTACTCACCGCACTCCTGCAGGAGCGCAGTGAGTAAAAGTACGTGACGTACCATGACCATCACTGATCCTTTAGTGCCGGACCAGCGTGACGGTCCAGGTACGTCAATGGTCCTTAAGGGGTTAAGAAGGTCACTTGTTTTCTGTTCAGCACTTTGTTCCTGGAAGGTATGGGAAGGAGAGGAGAGAACAGCTTTGGAGATGGTTTAATACATAGTTATAGCCTATATATAATTCGCTAGGATGTTTGTCAGAAGCCGTCATGCACAGTAGAGACTGCCCGCTCTGCAGTCATGCACAGTACTACTGTCCGAATGCACCACGGCTGATACGGAGCTGGGTGCTCCGAATTCAGACCGGAGTCCTCTTTGTGCACCTTTCCTGGGACCGCTTGGTGTGTGTGTATAATACCTGAAGGGGAAAGGCTGGCAACTTCTGGCCTTGGGGGGGGGGGGGTGCAAATAAAATCCAGTGGACCACTTCTACTCTCATTCCAGCCCACTGTCCCACTACACCCCCTTTTGTTAAATATACAATTGGCATCAATTTAATGAAATAAGGCAATTCGTACCACACAGTTTACAACTGAAATGGGTTTACATTAGTGATACTACAGAGCTTACAACTGAAGTCAAGCTAAACTACTGATACCATAGAGCTTACAACTGAGGTAAAGCTACATTAGTGATACTACAGAGTTTACAACTGAAGTAAAAGCCACACTACTGATACCACAGAGCTTACAACTGAAGTAAAGCTACACTAGTGATACCATAGAGCTTACAACTAAAGAGAAGCAATACTACTGATACCATAGAGCTTACAACTGAAGTAAAACTACACTAGTGATACCATAGAGCTTACAACTGTAGTAAAACTCACTAGTGATACCATAGAGCTTACAACTGTAGTAAAGCTACACTAGTGATACCATAGAGCTTACAACTGAAGTAAAGCTACACTAATGATACCATAGAATTTACAACTGTAGTAAAGGTACACTAGTGTTACCATAGAGCTTACAACTGTAGTAAAGCTACACTAGTGATACCATAGAGCTTACAACTGAAGTAAAACTACACTAGTGATACCATAGAGCTTACAACTGTAGTAAAGCTACACTAGTGATATCACAGAGCTTACAACTGAAGTAAAACTACACTAGTGATACCATAGAACGTACAACTGAAGTAAAGCTACACTAGTGATACCACAGAGCTTACAACTGTAGTAAAGCTACACTAGTGATACCACAGAGCTTACAAGTGATGTACAGCTACACCAGTGATACCATAGAGCTTACAACTGAAGTAAAAGCTACACAAGTTTTACAACTGAATTAAAGCTACACTAGTGTTACCATAGAGCTTACATTTGAACTAAAGCTACATTAGTGATACCATAGAACTTACAATTGATGTACAGTTACACTTGTGATACCATAGATCTTGCAACTGAAGCATAGCTTCATTAGTGTTACTATAATGCTTACAACTGAAGTAAAGCTACATTAGTGATACCATACAGCTTACAGCTGAAGTAAAACTACACTAGTGATACCACAGAGCTTACAACAGAAGTAAAGCTACACTAGTGATACCACAGAGCTTACAACTGAAGTAAAAATACACTAGTGATACCACAGAGCTTACAACATAAGTAAAGCTACACTAGTGATATCATAGAGCTTACAACTGAAGTAAAACTACACTAGTGATACCATAGAGCTTACAACTGAAGTAAAACTACACTAGTAATACCACAGTGCTTACAACTGAAGTAAAGCTACACTAGTGATAACACAGAGCTGACAACTGAAGTAACACTACACTAGTGATACCACAGAACTTACAACTGAAGTATAGCTACACTAGTGTTACCATAGAGCTTACAACTGAAGTAAACCTACACTAATGATACCACAGAGCTTACAACTGAAGTAAAGCTACACTAATGATACCATAGAGCTTACAACTGAAATAAACCTACACTAGTGATACCATAGTGCTTACAACTGAAGTAAAGCTACATTAGTGATACCACAGAGCTTACAACTGAAGTAAAGCTACAGTACTGATACCATAGAGCTTACAACTGAAGTAAAACTACACTAGTGATACCATAGAGCTTAAAACTGAAATAAAGCTACACTAGTGATACCACAGAGCTTACAACTGAAATGGATCTACACTAGTGATACCACAGAGCTTACAACTGAAATGGATCTACACTAGTGATACCACAGGGCTTACAAGGGAAATGGATCTACACTAGTGATACCACAGAACTTACAACTGAAGTAAAGCTACACTAGTGATACCACAGAACTTACAACTGAAGTAAAACTACACTAGTGATACCACAGGGCTTACAACTGAAGTAAAGCTACACTAATGATACCACAGAGCTTACAACTGAAGTAAAACTACACTAGTGATACCACAGGGCTTACAAGGGAAATGGGTTATGTTACTAGTGCAGCTTCATATGGATTGTAGCTCTGTGGTATCATTTGTGTGGCTCCATTTCAGTTGAAAGCTCTGTGGTTCATTAGTGTAGCTTTATATACAACAGCAAGAGGGATATTGAGTGAGGCAGTCACTCACCAGCACAGACATAAGACTGGTGCAGGGGGCAATTGCCGCCCCCCAGGCCAACCTCCCCTGATAATACCAGATCATTTTAAGGTGTTAGTGTTCCTTTAAAATCAAAGATACATTTTTTGTTTGTCCTCTAACGTGTCCTCGGTCATTTCAGCTTCAGAACTGCTGCCTTCCCAGTACATCAGCCACAATACTTTCTCTGGTACATTTAGTTAATTAAAAAAACAGGAATCTGCAAATACCCACAGCACGATTTCAGAAGGTTTTAACAAAATGTTTTATCTACAAAGCGCGGCTACGAGATCAAACAGTTCATTTCCTCTGAGTAGACTGCATGAAATTGCCTTATACGCTTCTCATTGTGAAGGGAGAAGACAGTCAGTGTATCACAGAGGGCAAGGAAGTCATTATGCCATTGTGTGCTGTTGCCATTTGTATTATTAGGATAGGATAACCGGGTATATAAACAAGTTATAACATACCTCCCAACATTTTAAAATGCCAAAGAGGGACACTTGTGTTTTAGGGGGTGTTGCTGGGGGTGTGGCATTACCAGGAAGTTTAGGATATTTCATAACCTATTTATACAAACTTGTGTAACCTAATAAATGACTTATAACAAGACTAAAGTATTTTATTTACACACACTAATTTATAAACACATATACTGACATTTAACCCCTTAAGGACCCATAACGGTCCTGGACTGTCATGGTTGTTATCCCCTTAAGGACCCATGACGGTCCAGGACCGTCATGGCTTAAATGATAGCAGCGTGCCTCCGTGCACGCTGCTATCATTAATTCCAGGCTGAGACTGAACGCTCCGAGACCGTGGCGTTTAGTGTCAGCCCTTCTTGCTTGTGCCGGTTCATGTGATCGCCGTAGCAGCGATCACGTGTACCGGCATTCTGAGAGACAGAGGCATACAAGAAGCATGCTGTCAATGCGTGTCTCCTCTGCCTTTGTCTCCCTTGCGATCAAAGTAAGGGAGACAGAAGTAGAGAGGAGACACCTAGTGGTAAATTAAAGTACAGCAGCTGGGGGTATTGACCCCTTCACTGCTGGTGCTGGAGGCTGGCTAAATGCAGGTCAATTTCTGACCTGCAATGATACTTTTTTTTTTTTTTTTTTAACACAACACACACTTTTTTTTTTGTTTTTACAAAAAAATATTTTATTTAAAGGGATAGTAATACTTCATTTTAACTTTATTTTATTTTGTAGGCATTAAAAAAAACATGAAGAATGATATAAGTCTTATCTCTGAAACCTTTATGGTTTAAGAGATATTCACAAACAAAGTATCCTCCCCTGTTCAACTAGATCAGAAGGGAGATGCCCAGGTAGACTGCAGAGAGGGACAATCTTCAATTAAGATAATGGAAAAAGCTGAAAAAACTTGTCAAGGGGGGAAGGGCTTTCATTGTTTTCATACAAAGAAAATTGTCCCCTTCTGTTATCTGTCTGGTCATACAACCAGACTCACATCTGAGAAGAGATGGCTTACACTAGGTAAAAGGGGCAGGGAGGGGAACTTTGCTTGTGAATATCTCATAAACCATAAAGGTTTGAGAGATAAGACTTATATCATTCTTCATGTTTTTTTAATGCCTACAAAATAAAATAAAGTTAAAACGAAGTGTTACTATCCCTTTAAAGAAAAAAAAAATCTCATTAAACAATGTTGGAAGTGTGATTGTTGTGGAGCCATGTAATCCACTTATACACACCGCCAAATGTCAGGGATAAAAAAAAGTGTCAAAATAGGGTGGGGAAAAAGGGACATGGAGATTTTCATCAAGGGGGGGACAGTGGCCACTTTAAACTGTGCATTTTGTAAGTATGACTGACCGGTCATACCTTTCATGCAGTCTCCATAAAAATGTAACCCTTTGTGCCCAATTGATCCCAAGATAAAAAAACAAAATGGTGTTTTTTTTACATTTTTTTTTAATTTTAATAAAGTAAATGGTGGGTTATCCATATAAGTGAGGTATCAAATGAAAGCCCTATTTGTGCTTAAAAAAAAAGTATATAATTTATGGGGGTGGAATAAAAGCCTAAGAGGGAAAACACTGTTGAACAAAGACATAGTCAAAAAGGTCAGAATTCCTCCGATCCTTAAGGGAAAACGACCTCAGATTTTCCCGATCCTTAAAGGGTTAAACAAACAATAATGTGAGTTTTATTGCTGTAGAGCAATGTGATACATTTATATATACCCAACAATCTGATCTCCTAAAAAGAGGGGCATCATGCTGGGAAAGAGGGACAGAGGGATTTGGGTCTATAAGAGGGATTGTCCCTCCTAAAGAGGGACACTTGGGAGGTATGTTAAATAAATACGGAGGCAAAAACACACAAAGGTACTTCTAGAAAGAAAAAAAAAACTGCTCACTGCTTCTCTTCCTGTTGCAGCAGGAAGGGGAAGTTGACAACAAACAAAACTTTACTTTCACTTCTAGCAACCATACAATGTATAACATAGGTTACAGCACTGTGACAGCACCTTTAGTGATATCTCAACATGTGCAAATGTACCACAGAGGCTGATGCACTAAAAATGGAGCATTTCTGGGGCAAAGCCACAGGGCAAAAAAAATAAAATCTCTCATTGTCTAAAACAGAACGTTTACCCCTTTGAATGCTAGAGAGGTCTCCCACAATGTAATGCACTGGAGACCTTTTTAGCATTCAAAGGGTTAAAAATAGCTATTTTTTAAAAAATGAGAATTTTGTGAACATTGTTTGTCCCCTGGTGCACTTGTTTTGCTCCAGAAATGACTGTAACCCTTTTTCATATTTGGGAGCATTAGGATAGATGTATTAAACTAGTGCAATAAAGAAAATGTCTGAAACATTGTAAGAAAGTGACATAAA
Source organism: Rhinophrynus dorsalis (assembly GCA_037306005.1). Taxonomy (NCBI): domain Eukaryota; kingdom Metazoa; phylum Chordata; class Amphibia; order Anura; family Rhinophrynidae; genus Rhinophrynus; species Rhinophrynus dorsalis. The sequence continues at coordinate 13,042,326 of CM074722.1, forward strand.
AATATGTATAGACAAATAGTTAACATTTTAATCCCTTAATGACTTGTGACATGCCAGGACCGTCACTCCAGTCTGGACGTTAAGGACGGTGACCGTAAAGTCCTACATTGTTCAAAACAAAAAGAAAGTAGTGGTCTAGGGCTGCCCCCATGAAGGGGTTAAGAAGACATAAACCTATTTTAAATGGGGATGAGAAATGATAGCAGGTTGTCATGAATGGGTTTAGATTTCTTACTAGAAAAGAAACTTCAATCTCCCCTACACTCTAAACTAAAAGAAAGAAAGCGTGTACCTTGGTTATCAGTGGTAACTTTAGATGTGGAAGTAGTCAATGTGGATGATGCTCTTACTGTAAAAAAAATCCCTAGCTTTGCTATAGTCAAATGCTCCTTTCCACTAGTCTTAAAGGGATAGTAATGTTTCACAAAAACAGCAGCTCCAATTGTTCTTCATAGTATTTGAGCCATAGAGAGTGTTATTTCAGTACTGTCAGAGTTGTGGTTCAAGAGTAATTAAAGGATAAAGTTTCCCCTCCCGCCCCTTTTACCTAGTGTAAGCCATCTCTTCTCAGATGTGGAATGCAGTCCATAGACCAGACAGATAACAGAAGGGGACAATCTTCTTCCTATGAGAGCAATGAAATCCCTGCCCCCCTTGACAAGTTTTTCAGGTTTTTCCCTTATCTTAATTGAAGATTGTCCCTCTCTGCAGTCTACCTGGGCACCTCCCTTCTGATCTGGCTGAGCAGTGTTACATCAGTAAAAGGGGCGGGAGGGGGATACTTTGTCATTGAATTGCTCTTGAACTACAACTCTGACAGAATTGTAATAACACTCTCCAAAGTCCAAACACTATGATGATTAATTAGAGCTGTTTTATTATGAAACATTACTATCCCTTTAATGGATGGCCCTTTGGTTTTTGCTCTGCTCCTTGAGTAGTAAGTTCCCAATCCCCAGATAGTTCTTTGTATTGACTTTCATTATATTTGTAAATTGTAATCATGATAAGTGTGTAGTAAAAGTTCGTAGACATGTTATTATTACAATATATATATATATATATATATATATATATATATATATATATATATTAGATGTTACTAAATGACATTTTACACTCCTTGCATGCTCAAGGGACTAAAAGCAAACTTGTTTCTTCTACACTAAATGGTTCTGTTAGATCACTGCACAGACGGCATTGTGGGTGCTTATATGCAGCTCCGGTTCACAGCAGCATCCGTACAAACCAGCAAAATATTAGTAGGACTAAAAGGAGACTGAGATATTAAGTGGTAGACAATCAGGCTGATGTACTAAGTAAAAGTGGAATAATTCTAGAAACAATGAGTTTGAGTCCTCTACAGCATTTAACTCTGAGTGCCGCAATGCAGTGGACACCCCTCTGGCACTCGGAGTTAAAAATTCCATTTAATTCAGTTGCTGGCTTGGTCATTTGTATTTGTTCCATGCAATACAGTTGGTCTGCTCTGGAATTGCTCCACTTTACTTAGTATATACGCCTCCCTGTATGCACGGCTCTGTGACCAGCGGACCTGTGGATGGTTATGTTCGTGGTTACCTGGAATGTCATCCTAATAATTTAGTCTTACCGCTTTGAATGCCACAGAGGTATGCAAAACATTACAATGCGTTGGATACCTCTCTGGCACTCAAAGGGTTTAAAGCTAGTCAGTACAAATTAGCATTCCAATAGATTTCATACTGCTCCACTATAACCCCTCAATGCTATGAAGCAGTTAGTTGGAAACCTCTTTAGCATCCAAGGGGTTAAATGATTTGGCTGGTAAGATTTATTGAGATTTCATGTGAAACCAAAAGGTTCCATCACCGCAAAAAAGTCTGACAGTTGCCCATGAATGCAGGATGGTGCAGCTTCCTCATGATTAGTGACTTAAAGGGACAGTAATACTTCGTTTTATTTTTATTTTATTTTGTAGGCATTAAAAAAATGAAGAACGATATTAGTCTTATCTCTCAGACCTTTATGGTTTGAGAGATATTCACAAGCAAAGTTTCCCCTCCCGCCCCTTTTACCTAGTGTAAGCCATCTCTTCTCAGATGTGGAATCCAGTCCATAGACCAGACAGATAACAGCAGGGGACAATCTTCTTCCTATGAGAACAATGAAAGCCCTGCCCCCCTTGACAAGTTTTTCAGGTTTTTCCCTTATCTTAATTGAAGATTGTCCCTCTCTGCAGTCTACCGGGGCACCTCCCTTCTTATCTGGCTGAGCAGTGTTACATCAGTAAAAGGGGCAGGAGGGGGATACTTTATCATTGAATTACTCTTGTACTACAACTCTGACAGAACTGAAATAACACTCTCCAAAGTCCAAATACTATGATGATTAATTAGAGCCGCTTTTATTATGAAACATTACTATCCCTTGAAGCAGAGCAGTTGCAACAGTTAAAGTCTGCTGAGGATTTAGGCCGGGATTCATCAAGGTGCCAAAGGCTTAATGTCTAATCGGAGGATTTCTTTGCACATTAACCATTCGCCTATTCAGCAACTTTCGGATTGTATCTGGCCATCTCTTAGTCTTCAGTAAGCAATGGCCAGATAGATGCCCAAATGTGATCCTCTAGCCTCAAGCTGGCGGATCCCATTTGAATGCATGGGGCGAACACACACCTACACATTTTCCCTTATGCTATTGAGTGTTATTTTCCCCAGACTGGGCAATTTACACAATTTTCCCTGCTTCGCTTTCGCAAAGCAGGGAAACACACAAAATCATTGATGAATACCCAAAGGTATCCATCAAGGATCGCAGCGAAGAGCAGCGTATTTGATATGCTGCTCTTCCCGCAGTTTGATGAATTCCAGCCTATGGTGATTGCCATACAGGCAGATGACTGAATCTCTGCAATGCTCAGCACAATGGTCCAATCACGGTATGGCCCACATGGGTGTCAGCCAATCACTCCTTGATATAAAACCAATAGAGATATATAAATCAAGTCTTAGTATATAGAGATCTTATTACACGCATACACTTGTAACCAGGCACGTGCACACAGACACCAAGGGGGTGTTGGAGCTGATGGCAATATGGAGCTGATGGGGGGGCAATATGGAGATGAAGGGAGCAATGTGACGGTAAATTGGAGCTGATGGAGCAATATGAAGATGATGGGGTCAATCTGGAGATGATGGGGGCAATGTGAGGGTAAGTTGGAGCTGATGGGGCAATATGGAGCTGATGGGGGCAATATGGAGCTGATGGGGCAATGTGAGGGTAAGTTGGAGCTGATGGGGGCAATATGGAGCTGATGGGGGCATTATGGAGATGTTGGGGGCAATGTGAGGGTAAGTTGGAGCTGATGGGGCAATATGGAGCTGATCGGGGCAATATGGAGCTGATGGGGCAATGTGAGGGTAAGTTGGAGCTGATGGGGGCAATATGGAGATGATGGGGGCAATGTGGAGATGAAGGGGGCAATGTGAGGGTAAGTTGGAGCTGATGGGGCAATATGGAGCTGATGGGGGCAATATGGAGCTGATGGGGCAATGTGAGGGTAAGTTGGAGCTGATGGGGGCAATGTGGAGCTGATGGGGGCAATATGGAGCTGACAGGGGACAATGTAAGGGCAATATGGAGATTATGGGGGCAATATGGAGATGATGGGGGCAATGTGGAGCTGATGGGGGCAATATGGAGCTGACAGGGGACAATGTAAGGGCAATATGGAGATGATGGGGGCAATGTGGAGATTAGGAGCATTGTGGAGGTGTCCAGTGGAGATGGCCAGTGGGGGGGGGGGTTCAGATTTCTGTGCCTACAGGCTCCTGAGATGTAAATTATTTTCTATTTTTTAAATACATATTTTTAATAAATAATTATGAGAAGTGCCCTTTTTTTCATTTGAGCCCCTGCTTCCCAAAATGTCTGTGCACGTCCCTGCTTGTAGCGTTATACAAAACAGACGAACACAGTCCAATATGATGGGAGTCAGCCAATCCTCTATGGATGAAGTTCTCATGTGCCAGTTGTCTCACGGACAGTATGTGCCTCTCCCACTGACTGACTAGACAGGGGAGCACAAGCTGAACAGGGAAACAGGCAATTTGGAAATGGCAGCAAAGCCTCTGCAGCTGAATCACCCAGTTCAAGAGCAAAGCAATTTAGATACACATACTGAACACTGAATACTGTTTAATGATCTTGTTAAACTGACTTGCTTCTTATGATAAAGTATACTGAAACTGTATCCACAGTTGATGGGTTAAGTTGATGTAGTCTGTTTCAATTTTATGAAAAACTTGTGTATACCGTAAAATCTCAGGTATAATACGCACCTGTGTATAATACGCAGGTGTATATTATACCCAAGATTTTCAGGGAAAACAAGAGTGCCTATATATTATACGCACCCTTGTTATCCCATGCCAAACAAAAAAAAAATCCGGTTTCCTCCCTACCGGCTTACCCATCTCTACTTCTGAAGTTCTTCCGTTTGCTTCAGCCTTACAGGGTGCCAGCGGGCGGCATGCTTGCATCCGCCGGCCGCTTCCAGTGTGGCCCTGCCAGGACCTCTCCTTTACAGCCAATGGGTAATGTTTTGCGAGGACTGCAAGGTCCTTGCAGGGGAATACCATAAACCCTAACCGCATAGTTATAGGGAATTGCAGACAACCACAATATCAGGCAGTATTATTATCTTATGAGAAAATCTCAAAAGTCTAAAACAAAAAAGCCTAGTAAGGTGACATATTTATGTGACGTAGGGTCAAGGTTTGAATTCCAAATTTGTGATAGAACCCAGACAGTCATCAAATTATCAAGGCGAATTTTAATGTATAGTAAGAGTGTCATCTATAGATTACATGGTGTTATTACTATTGCTTCACCCAATCAGGTACTAGTGGTGACATTACTGTATAAGGAGATTATCACAGTACCCATGATCCTTAACTGTCACTCTTGGGTGTGGGCACTCCCATTGGCTGAGTCTGTTTGACCCGCCCATTGTGGCCTTTTTATACCTGGCCTTTGGCACCTGTCAGGTGCCCTTTCGTGGTGTTCCTGAGCCAGTGTTGCTGTTGCTGTGTTCCAGTGTTCCTGTTTCCTGTGTACCGATTTGGCCTGTTTTGACGACGCTCCTGGTTTACTGCTCCGTTATCTGACCCGGCCTGGCTGACGTTCCTGCTTGTGACCTGATCTGGCTTGTCTGAGAATCCTGCTCCGTGATCTGACCCGGCCTGGCTGACATTCATGCTTTGTGACCTGATCTGGCTTGTCTGAGAACCCTGCTCCGTGATCTGACCCGGCCTGGCTGGCGTTCCTGCTTGTGACTTAATCTGGCTTGTCTGAGAACCCTGCTCCGTGATCTGACCCGGCCTGGCTGACTTCCTGCTCCGTGAGCTTAACCGGCTTGCTGCTGACCCTGCCTCCGTTGCTACCGCTGCTGCTTGGTGTCGCCGAGGCGACATTCTGACTTCCACCTGTGCTTGTGGCAGGGCTGATCGTGTCATAGCATCCGTAAACTCTTGCAGAGCTGTGCCTCTGTTTGCTGAGCCTCCGTTTGTACATGCAGAGCTGTTATCTCCATTCCCTGAGCCTCCGTTTACACTTGCAGAGTTGTTTGTCCGTTCCCTGAGCCTCCGATAACACTTGCAGAGCCGTTGTCTCCATTCACTGAGCCTCCAGTACACTTGCAGAGCTGCTGTCTCCATTCGCTGAGCCTCCATTAACATTTGCAGAGGCGTTGCCCAGATTTTCCTCTACACTTGCTGAGCCGGTTATGTTTCAGAGCCTTGTATATCTTGCAGTGTAGTCGGTCTCCGTTACCGATCCCACGGGAGGCGCTATTGGCTCTAGCTCGTACAGTGCTTGCTCTCGGTTACATGCCTGGTGGGGCTATTGGCTCAAGTTCTTGCAGTGTAGTTTGTCTCCATTACTACGCCCGTGGGGGCTATTGGCTCTAGCGATTGCAGTGTGGTTTGTCTCCGTTACTACGCCCGTGGGGGCTATTGGCTCTAGCGCTTGCAGTGTGGTTATCTCCGTTACTACGCCCGTGGGGGCTATTGGCTCTAGCTCATCTCTGCAGAGTATTTGGCCTCAGTTCCTGTTCTGCCTAAGCAGCTATCTCTGTTCAATAGACTGACGGTGTTGTTTCATCTAGCACCACTTGCTGCTCCATTACCACCTTGGGCGTGTCAAACACCACAACAGAGACTGATTGATTTACATGTACTTTAAGCATTGAGTACCCTTATGTTTCTAAGCCTGTCCTGTGACAGTATATGTATATTTATTGCATCTGTATACTGGGCCTGAGACGGCATCTGTAAGCCACTATCTCTCTATTATTCTGTATTGCCTATAGAGGGCGGTCTTTCTTGTTTTGTTTTAATAAAACTGTGTTTTATTCTAACCTGCTGGACTGAGTGTCCTATAAAACCGTTACAGAGATGGATCTCTGTCCAGTCAGAGGGGATGGGCGGGCAGTGCTGATAAGAATGATTTTACCGTATAAAATACTAGGTTAGAAGGTAAAGGTCCTTTTGGCTCAGGGGTCCATTCATGCTCACATTCTTGCTGACTGACATAGAAATCCTAAGAAATACACACACTTGGACTGGTAACTATATATTTTCTTTATTTAAATTCTGCAAAAGTTCAGAATCAAATATTTATTTCTTCTATATTTGAAGAAACCTAATTTTCTTATAATTGCCTTAATTAGACTGGCCAACCATTTGGGATCAATTATAATAAGCTGTATTAGCTCTAGAGACTCTGAAATTAAGCAGAATTTATTTATTATCGGTAAATTGTTATATTTTGCCAGATAAGGGAAATATAGTTAAATAGCTTGGTTTATATATTAGTTAATATAAATTCTTGGTATTTCTAGAGTAATATATTGTGTTTCTGGAAAGGTTATATAGCTAATATTGATCTGGGGAATTCTTTGAATTAATTTATTAACCCTTTAACCGCTATTTGCCTATTTATTTGTGTTGTTTCTTTGGATTTCTTTGTGTGTGCACTAGGCCTAACGTCTGTAAAGTTTAAGTTTCTTTTAAACTTTCACTAGACAAAAGAAGCTGCTATCTTGGGTGTGGTAGCCTATCCTTAGAGTGGATTAACCCTTGTAGTACCCTATAGGTTTTACACAGGATTGCTATAGTCATGTTTATGATATATGTTGCATGAAGTTGGTATACTGTCTAGACATATATTATTGGATAGATTCTAAGTATATTCTTGTTATAATCTATGATTGACTATATTAGATGCAATTTATATGTTTTATTCAGAAGGTATGCAATATTTGTAATCGGTAGATAATTAAATTATACGGATTTAAATCTGGGATTCTATTCCAGTTAGTCTCTAAATTTGATTATTATATATGGTACAAGCATAATTGTCAGAGGACCTGGCTTCATATTAAATTGACTTATCTGACAATATACCTTAAACCTCAATAAGCATAGTTTATACAGTTTCTGGGGCAGAGGTATTCATATATACTGCTGCCAACTGTATTTTATTAATTGTAAGGATCAATTATCCTTTTCTATGCTGCTGAGTGCAATTATTGTTATTTAATACCTCTGAATATACCTATGTTAACCCTTTCATTGCTGGTAATCCTCATGGTGATAGTTGTGGCTTGAGTTACTATATATCTATTGTAATTGCTGGTCACTCATTTATCTCATTGTTGCCTACACTTTTTATTTATATAGTATATTGTACTTTAATAAATTATATATATTTTTGCACAAATACGCGGGATTGATTATTTCAATTAATTATTTACTGTGAAGTAGAGTGTCAATTCCTAATATAGTTCTCAAAATTATTTAATATTGTCATTTATATATTTATGTGACGATATCCAACCTGATTAGTTCTCTTGTTTTAACCCCTTGGATATCTTCAACATAATTAGTTTGACAGGAGTCTATGCTGGTACTGTGTCTAATTTACCAATGTCCTTTTGGAGATGTGGTCTCCAGAACTGTAGACAATATCCCGGTGGGGTGGAGATTCACTAAACGGTGATAGGTGATAAAACAGAGATAACTTCTCCACTTTATCACTTCTCCAATTCCTGTGTTATTCTATGGAGCCTATGCACTAAGTTTTCTTGAAATTTGGAGATCTTAGTGCATAGGCTCCATAGAATAACATAGGAATTGTAGAAGCGATAAACTGGTGAAGACTTCTCCACTTTATCACCGTTTAGTGAATCTCCTCCCTGGTGAGGATTTCCCAGTGATGTTTCACTTCCTACTGCTAATGGCTGTTTCTGTACAACCCAGTATCCTGTTAGAATTTACCACTGCTTTATTGCATTGCTAGCCTAGAAACAAAGAATTTGAAAGCAGATAAGAACCAATCGGCCCATCTAGTCTGTCCATTTTTCTTCCTGCAAAGACCTCAAACCTTATTTGGTCCTTGGTCTTTTCTTATGCCTATCCCTTGCATGCTTACATTCCATCACTGTATTAACCTCTACCACTTCTGCTGGTAGGTTATTCCACTTATCTACCATCCTCTCAGTGAAGTAAAACTTTCTTACTTTACATCTAAACCTGTGTCCCTACCTACCTAGCCTACCTTCAAGTAATCAGAAATAATAGCTCCAAAGTCCACATCCCTTATCTCAGATGTTGCGGTCGGAAAATGACCATTAAGCCTGTATTACAACTCTGAGGTTCTGTGCCCATAAAGCATTATCGTGAACTTTGAGGCATTAAACGTGACATCCCATTCCGCCACATTTTTTATAATTAATTTGTATTATCCCCCCCTAAAATGTCAACCCTATTATAGATCTCAGTATTCTCTGCAAAAAAAGTACACCTCACTTTCACTACCGCGAGTAATATCAATAATGGAGACAGTGAAAAGAACAGGCCCTAACACTGGATCCTGAAACACTCCACTTGTAACCTACCAGATGTATTCCATTGACTATGAAACACTGCTGCATGTCCTTTAGCCAGTATCTCTTCCAATCAACTGTCTTAAAATGATAGTAATGTTTCACAAAAAAAAAGCAGCTCTGGTTAATCTTCATAGTATGTGGGCCATGGAGAGTGTTATTTCAATACTGTCAGAGTTATGGTTCAAAAGTTATTGAATGATAAAGTATCCCACTCCCGCCCCTTTTACTGATGTAACACTGCTCACCTCAGAGCAGCAAGACTGTCCGGATGGATTGCAGAGAGGGACAATCTTGACTGATCATAAGGAAAAACCTGTCAAAGTGGGGGAGGGTTTTCATTGTTCTCACAGTAAGAAGATTGTCCCTTGCTGTGAGCTGTCCGGTCAAGAGACCAGATTCCACATCTGAGGGGAGGTGGTTTACACTAGGTAAAAGGGGCGGGAGGGGGATACTTTATCATTCAATTACTCTTGTACTACAACTCTGACAGTATTGAAATAACACTCTCCATGGTCCAAATACTATGCAGAAACATTTCTATCCCTTTAAACTATGTATATTTTGAATCATCTCCCAAAGCTTTTCTACAATCCAAATAAGTCACATCCACCTTATCTATCACTAGAGTAACATACTCAAACAAATTGATCTAGATTTGTTTGGCAAGACATTCCTGTTCTAAAGCCATCCTGCCATGGATATTGCAATTCATTTGCAATCAATAGCATTTCCATTATTTTCGCAACTACTTATGTCAAACTCACGGCTTGTCATTGTCTGAAAACTGTGCATTCAGTAATTAATGGATAGAAAACTGGTTGAACATTACAGGGATGGAATGCTGCAAAAAAAATTCTTAACCCTTTGAGTGCCAGAGGGGTACGGAACGCATTGCTTTGCAATGCGTTCCGTACCCCTCTGGTACTCAAAGGGTTAAAAAGTGAAAGAAAGTTGTAACTGCAATAAGAAGATATTACAGACCTGAATTAACCCTATGGGTTGTAAATTCTTTATAGGTGACATGACAGTGGGTATTAAAATCACTGATATTAAATTATGTAAGGTAATGCAATCTAAGACAGATGATTTTTCTCTGCAGATGAATCCGTATAAACTGGGAGATCAGATCTGCAAATGAAAAATGAGGTTCGATAGTTACAAATCTAACGTTATGGCCAGAAATCAGATGTCTGAAGAACAGTATTTAAATGTACATCTCTTTGACATGTTTATTGACAGACACCTACAAGTATTCATCAGTGACTGGCTGTATTTCTCTGCTTTGTGTATGTGAAGCAGGGAAGCATGAGAAAAATAAGTTGTAAATGCTGTTATTACCAAGATACATGTGTATATAGTGTAAGAGTATGCATGTCTGCCTCATAGGATTATATGAGATCCGACAGCCTTAAAGGGATAGTAATGTTTCACACTAAAAGCAGCTCCAATTCATTTCCATAGTATATGGGCCATGGAGAGTGTTATTTCAATACGGTCAGAGTTGTAGTTCAAGAGTAACTGAATGATAAAGTATCCCCCTCCTGCCCCTTTTACTGATGTAACACTGCTCACCTCAGAGCAGCAAGACTGTCCGGATGGATCACAGAGAGGGACAATCTTCAGTGAGCATAAGGGAAAACCTGAAGAACCTGCCAGGGCTAACAAAATATAGGTGCTTTTCAGAGATCTTAAAAATCACCTATTATACGTCCATTCCAATTTAAATATAAAATATTTGGAGAATTTATCTTAAAGGGTTAGTAGTGCCCAAATTTATCTCTATGCAATATGGTACAGTTAAACCCTTTGAGTGCCAGAGGGGTACGCAACGAACTGCTTTGCAATGTGTTGCGTACCCATCTGGCACTCAAAGGGTTAAAGAAATAAAGTATCTGGAGAAAGTCCTATCTCTCAGACCTTTATGGTTTGAGAGATATTCACCGCTACAGTTCCCCCCTCCCTCATGTCAGCTGTAAAGCTGACAGAAGGAGATCTGTGTCGGACGACTCGAGGAGGCTCTTCAGCAGAGACGAAATAGCGATAATGAAAAAGAAATGCTTCACTGGAATGGTCTACAAAGTGTGCTTGCAAACCAGGCACACTTTGTAGACCGTTCCAATGAAGTAATTCTTTTTAAAGATCGCTATTTCGGCTCTGCTTCACTTCGGTGTGGTGTGAACAGCTCGTAGCGTTACAGGAGCAGTGATTAGCATTATACTGAGGTTGCAACCTTATTAATACTACTACTGCAACCTCAGTATACTGCTAATCGCCGCTTCCTGTAACGCTAGGAGCCATTCACACCACACCGAAGTGAATCGTGGACGCGCTCCGGGGGCAGCTGTAGGTGGGAGGAGAATGACAGACTGCTGGGAAGTCCTGAGAGCCATACCGCAGTGACAGAATGCAGAAGCTGAGAACTTTGAAGTGTAATATCTTAATAATTAAGTATAAAAAAAAAAAAAGAGAGAGCACTTTTCCTCATGTTTCTTATGCATGTTCCCCTTTAAGCTCACTAAGTTTGAGGTATTGAAGAAAAAACACATCTTCTGTAGGCATCGGGCTGCACAGCTCTGTGCGGTCAGTCCCTTCCAGTGCCTTAAATGGATTATCGTTTTATCTTTATTTTGTAGGCATTAAAAAAACATGAAGAACGATATAAGTCTTATCTCTCAAACCATAAAGGTTTTTCACAAGCAAAGTTTCCCCTCCCGCCCCTTTTACTTAGTGTAAGCCATCTCTTCTCAGATGTGGAATGCAGTCCATAGACCAGACAGATAACAGCAGGGGACAATCTTCTTCCTATGTGAACAATGAAAGCCTTGCCCCCCTTGACAAGTTTTTCAGGTTTTTCCCTTATCTTAATTGAAGATTGTCCCTCTCTGCAGTCTACCTGGGCACCTCCCTTCTGATCTGGCTGAGCAGTGTTACATCAGTAAAAGAGGCAGGAGGGGATACTTTGTCATTGAATTACTCTTGAACTACAAGTCTGACAGAATTGAAATAACACTCTCCAAAGTCCAAATACTATGATGATTAATTAGAGCTGCTTTTATTATGAAACATTACTATCCCTTTAAGGCACAAGGACGCCACTCACCAATGCTGGCAGCGAACATGACAGACAGCAAAGACTCAGAGGTACATTTCCTCTAAGATGTCTGCACTGTCTATCCTCTGCTTCCTGCCGAAGATGTTTTTACTGCAGCAACACTGACTTATCGAGCTTAAGGATAGTATAACTTTGCATATCGCTAGGTTAGTAATATATTCGGCCACAATTTTATTAGCATGAAAATTCTGCTTTAAAAGTACGTAAGTGAAAAAAAAACAAAAAACATTTCCTAAAACTAGTTTAATAACTAAACCCATGCTAAAAACTTTTTTTAAGAGGTGATAGGTCCCCTTTAATACAGTGATGGAGGGATGCGTTGGTATCTTTCTTACATTCAAATGTTTAATCAACTTATCAATTAACTTGTAGGCTTCAATTAGACGTTGACAAATAAAACCGCTGATAACACTTTTTAACTGCAATGGAATGTACGCCGTAGTGTGTAAATGCAAATATGAGAAATCAAAAACAATTAAACTTAATTAGCAAACACTGCTACAGTTTATTTTCTTTACTTTGTGCAGAATAACGCTACTACTGCAAAATATTTTTCAAAATTGCAGTTTCATTAATAAATTGCACTTTTCCAACCGACTGACTGATTATATCTTTTACCATTAAAGGGATAGTAATACTTAAGTATTACTAATCCCTATAGGAAAGTACTACTAAAAAAAAAACGTATTGCCCCAGTGTCATCTCTCAAACCTTTATGGTTTGAGAGATAATCGCTTCTAAAGTTGCCCTCTCCATCCCCCTTCCCCGTAGTCAGCATTCTAGCTGACTCAGGGAAATCCGGTCAGAGATCATCAGACGGCTCTGCAGCAGAGCCGCGATCGCGTTACTAAAAAATAAAACTTTCACTGAAATGGTCTTCTACGTGTGCTTGGTTTGCAAGCACACGTAGAAGACTGTTTTAGTGAAAGTTTTTTTTTAATTAACACGATTGCGGCTCTGCTGTAGAGCCGCCTGATGATCTATGACCGGATTTCCCTTCAGTCAGCTACAACGCTGACATCGGGGAAGCAGGAGGGAGAGGGCAACTTTAAAAGCGATTATCTCTCAAACCATAAAGGTTTGAGAGATGACACTGGGGCAATACGTTTTTTTTTTAGTAGTACTTTCCTATAGGGATTAGTAATACTTAAGTATTACTATCCCTTTAACCACACATTGTGTGATTGCTTTAGAACCTTTTGTGTGCCATTGCTCTGCAATGCATTCCATAACATCTATGGCACTTAAAGGGATAGTAATGTTTCACAATAAAAGCAGCTCCAATTAATCTTCATAGTATTTAGACTATGGAGAGTGTTATTTCAATACTGTCAGAGTTGTAGTTCAAGAGTAATTGAATGATAAAGTATCCCCCTCCCACCCCTTTTACTGATGTAACTGCTCAGCTCAGAGCAGCAGGGTGGTGTCCAGGTGGATTGCAGAGAGGAACAATCTTCAATTAAGGGAAAAACTTGAAAAACCAGTCAGTGGGGGCAGGGCTTTCTCACAGTAAGACGATTGTCCCTTGCTGTGACCTGTCCGGTCAAGAGACCAGATTCCACATCTGACAAGAGATGACTTACACTAGGTAAAGGGGCGGGAGGGGGATACTTTATCGTTCCATTACTCTTGTACTACAACTCTGACAGTATTGAAATAACACTGTCCACGACCCAAATACTATGAAGATTCATTGTAGCTGCTGTTTTTGTGAAACATTACTATACCGTTACAGAAGTTATGTATTTTAATTGAAACTTTTTTGTTCTTTAAAAAAGCAATGCATTTCGTACCCCTCTGGCACTCAAAGGGTTAATTGATCAAGCATGATGCACATTCCTGATCACTCTTAACCCTTTGAGTGCCAGAAGGGTACGCAATGCATTGCGTACCCCATTGGCACTCAAAGGGTTAAAGTAGTAAGTTCCTCTTAATCGTTTTTGACGTGACAGATCAAGAGCGATTTCCGCGTATGACTAAGTTTAATTTTGAACAATATTGATTAAAAAAAAAGCGTTCCTTGTCTTATGCCTCCTTGAGGGGCACTATTATAATTTCCGAAACCATATTTTAGATCAGTGATGTGTGCTATGATTATGAATATGAACAAACAGATGTATGGGCGGTATAGTGCTATATAAGACCAAAAGACCACCCTTTAAAAGGTATAGTAATGTTTCATAATAAAAGCAGCTCCAATTACTCTTCATAATATTTGGGCCATGGAGAGTGTTATATCAATACTGTCAGATTCGTAGTATAAGAGTAATTGAATGATAAAGTATCCCCCTCCCTCCCCCTTTTACCTAGTGTAACACTGCTCACCTCAGAGTAGCTGGGTGGTGTCCAAGTGTATCGCAGAGAGGGACAATTTTCAATTAACATTAGGGAAAAACCTGAAAAACCTGTCAAGGGGGACAGGGTTTTCCTTATGATCACAGTAAGAAGATTGTCCCTTGCTGCAACCTATCCGGTCAAGAGACCAGATTCCACATCTGACGGGAGGTGTCTTACACTAGGTAAAAGGGGAGGGAGGGGGATACTTTATCATTCAACTACTCTTGTACTACAACTCTTGACAGTACTGAAATAACACTCTCCATGGCCCAAATACTATGAAGATTAATTGAGCTCTTGTTTTTGTGAAACATTACTATCCCTTTAAATTGTGGAATTCTTTGCACAAGGAGCTGGTTATGGCAGATACATTTAAGAGAAGATTACATATATTTATTTCAAGAGGGAACATACAGGGTTACACTGTGTATTAGTAGATAAACCAGGAAGGTCTGATAAAGACTAACTTATTTGGCAGCAGGAAAGCTATGCAATTCTCATTTCTCTGGGTTATGGGGCAAAGGTTGAACTTGATGGACTTGGCTTTTTTCACCCTAATTTACTATGTTGCTCATTTGGAAGCCCTGGAAAAAAAAAATCAGATAAATATCAAAAACGTAGCTAGGTTTTAAAATCCATGAGGCTGCTTAGAAGTATTCACATAAACGTAAATTCCAGAAGACACTGCCTCTTTAGGAGCCACTTATTACGTTACGTATGGCTTCCACACCTTCTTACCTTTACATACCGGGGTCCCTGCCGTCCACAGAGTCGTGTTCCCCCCGCCACACACAGGTGGCTATGCCCTCTCCTACTAGCTGATGAGTGGAGGAACACTGGAACATCAGGACTGTCCCAACAGAGGAACCATTTCCGTACACGACGTGGACCGATCCGGACTCAGGCGGAAGCATCTTTTTACATTGTCCTGGAAATAAACACAACAAATGAAAGAGGACTGCAGAATAATCAATAAACAGGCAGCTGTGCACGTAGACATTAATAAGAGGTTATCCCTCAGCAGTCCTGCACGGTTCCATGCTGTACTGTGCGTCTATACTGCAGACTGGGGATTCACACACAGGCCTGCGGCACCTAGCAGGCAGCATACTGTGTGAATTATACAAGCGGTATTCCTTTTAGTGAAGAACAAATAAAAAAAAAACAACAACAGATCGTGTAAGGCTTTTCACGCTGAATATAACACGACCGCTTACAGTTTAACCCTTTGAGTGCCAGAGACGTATATAATGCATTGCAAACGCAATGCGTTGGATGCCTCTCTGCAGCACTCAAAAGATTAAACAGTTTTGCTTTTTTTTTTTCACATTAACTGTGCCCTGTAGTGGCCACAAAGGTAACCTGTTGTACACTTGGCGTTAAAGGGATAGTAATATTTTACTTTTACTAATCCCCATTTTATACAGCTTAAAAAAAGATTGTTAATGCCCCAAATCGCATCTCTAAAAACCTTTGTTGAAAGAAAATCAGTTTCAAAGTCTCCCCCTCCCTCCCCTTTTCCGGAGATCAGCGTTCTAGCTGACTCCAGCAGTGTTCTGCCGTACTGGGGCCATCTGGCGGCTCTGCAGCAGTCCCGAGATCTCGTTGATGAAAAAAAAATATTTCACTTCAAAGGTCTTCTATGTGTGCTTGGTTTCCAAGCACACGTAGAAGACCATTTAAGTGTAATATTTTTTCTTCATTAATGAGATCTCGGCACTGCTGCAGAGCCACAGAATGGCCCCAGGATCAGATTCCCGGGCAGTCAGCAAGATGCTGATCTCGAGGAAAGGGGAAGGAGGGGAGACTTTGAAATTGAAATTTTCTCTCAAACCATGCGATTTGGGGCATTAACAAGTTGTATAAAATGGGGATTAGTAAAAATAAAGTATTACTATCCCTTTAAGACAGTTTTTCTGTTGCATTGTATGGGAGAGGAAAGTTACAATGTGTTCAGGCTGTTAGAAAGCAACATTTAAGGCCATTGAGATGCTGAAACTGAAAAAGTTTAAGTTTGAGCTGTAATAACTTTTGAATAAAACACCCCTCAGCAGTGGGAGTACCCCATCAACATATTTCTGTTTCCATATTAAGTTTTACTATCCCTTTAATGGAGAATTTACTACCTAGTAAATAACCGTTCCACTTGGCCAGAAAAATCTCAATATCTGAATGTTGTTCTTTTGCTTTGGTGCAACAGATAACATCTCCAATCATTCTAGATGTCATGTCTATGGAGGCGGATATGACAGTTGAACTACTAACTCAGTTCACTGCGCATGGTAATCTTAAAGGAGCAGTAAACTTTTTTTTATGAAAACGCATATTTTGTAGATCATTTCCTGCTGAATAAAACAAGGTCACTCCCATCACTGTCAGATGTTTTATTCAAAATTATAGCAGTTTAAATAACCAGGAAGTGAATTTACTGTGTTTACTTCCTGATAGTTCTAACTGACAGGAAGTGACTTTACTGTGTATTTACTTCCTGATAGTTCTAACTGACAGGAAGTGAATTCACTGTGTTTACTTCCTGATAGTTCTAACTGACAGGAAGTGACTCAGCAGTTTCTATCACATTCTATGGAGAACTGTATATCTCTGACTTTTCTGACTTTCCTCTCCATTAGAATCTAACAGGAAATCTAATTAGAATTTGACCACTAGAGGGCACTGCTAATGTAAAAAAACATGGGTATAAACTGTAATAACTCTGGAAATATAAATCTCTTGGCAGTGGGAGTACCCTTATTTTACTAAGTAGGAAAATCCCTACAATATATATTTTTTCATTAAAAAAAGTTTACTGCTCCTTTAAGTACTTGAGGACCAGAGGGGACATACAATGGTTTAAAGAGACTCCTGCACTCTGCCTGCTTCGATTGGGAAAAACTTCCAGCAACTGTGATTTCCACCCCAAGGATGCGACCTCCAAGACAGATTGAAGATATTATCTCTTGAACTTCGGCACAAAAGCAAAATTCATAGCGCCATTAGGATTTTCAGGCCATTGTAAGGTTATTGGGGCTTATTATTAGGTGTTCGTTATCCTTTAAGGCTTGTGTAACATCAGCTTTAATAACCTGATTAGCATTGCCAGGGGTGGATGAATATACGGACACGTATTTATCCAGAATCAAAGCAGCCTCAAGTCTCTCCCAATGGCCAGTGTTTGTGTAAGCTGACCCACAGCAGTGTAACTGCAGACATCACAGCTTAGTGCACACAGCATGGACTCAGGCAACCAGATAATTAGTACATTTGTTATGCATACAACTAAGCTCACTTACATGCATATTAATAAGCCAATTAGAATGGAACTGCTGTGTCTCGGAGATACTACATTGGAAGTGGCTGCCATTGGACTCATATAAAAGGGATGTGAGCAACTTCTAAAACTCCATAGAAATGGGTATTTCATTCTACCTACAGCACAATCTCCTGCATAAAACACAAATAGAGGCTAAAGCATAATGTCACCACCCAATATTCTTTTAACCCCTTAAGGACCCACGACAGTCCTGGACCGTCATGGGTTATTATACCCTTAAGGACCCATGACGGTCGTGGACTGTCATGGAATTATGGACTCCGTGCACAGCTGCACCCCGTTCGTGGAGTCCGGGACCAGAAATAGCAAAAAAAAAAAAAAAATGGTCCCTGGTCCTTAAGTGACCGCACCGTTTGTGCGCGGCCGGTCCTTAAGGGGTTAAAGGGGATCTCTCACCTATATATAAAAGTAATGCTCATTAGTTAGAGCACGTATCCAAAACATTTAAAACGTTGTTCATTTAAAAAAAAAAAAAATTATCAGCGCAAAAATTTATATTTAAAAAGTGCCCAGCAGGCTACTTCCAGTTTGCCAAAGCTTGCTGAACAGACGCTGCTCTTGTCCCCACTACCCATCATCCTCTGATGACAGAGGCTTTCTGTCACTAAGCTGGAGCTATCTCATTGGCTAGATATCGATCTCTGCCAATGAAATCTCTCCAGCTTAGAGAAAGAAAGCCTCCGTCATCAGAGGATTCTGGGTAGTGGGACGGGAGCAGAGGCAGCGCTGTAAGCAGGAAGTAGGCTGCCGGACACTTTTTAAACATTAAGTTTTGCGCGGATTATGTCTTTTTTTTTTTTTTTAAGTGAACAACGTTTTAAATGTTTTGGCTAAATTCTCTAACTAATGAGCATTACTTACATATAGGTGAGAGATCCCCTTTAAGAAATGAAGTCAAAGTACAGATAAGTTTGGCACACCTCCCAACATTTTAAATGGTAAAAGAGGGACGCTTCTGTTTTAGGTGGTGTTTCTGGGGGCGTGACTGGTGGGTGGGGCATTACCAAGAATTTTTAGGTTATTTCTTGACCTATTAGCACATCTTTGTGTACCTGATAATTGAGTTAGACCAAAGTATTTTATTTATGCAGATAAATTCATAAATACATACTTATTAATTAAGATTAACAACACATTTATGTGAGTTTTATTGCTGTGGAACAATGTTATACACACTACTCATTCGACTTGTGTTTTATGGGGTGTCGCTGGGGGCGTGGCTGGTGGGTTAGGCATAACCAAGAATTTTTAGCTATTTCATGACCTATTGACACCTTCTTGTGTAACCTAATAAATGACTTATAACAAGACCAAAGTATTTTATTTACACAGGCTAATTTATAAACACATTCACAGGCATTTAAACACAAATTAATGTGAGTTTTATTGCTGTAGAGCAAACGATACACATATACACACCACACAGTCTGATCTCCTAAACACAGGGACACCAGGGTGATACACTTATATACACACCACACAGCCTGATCTCCTAAACACAGGGACACCAGGGTGATACACTTCTATACACACCACACAGTCTGATCTCCTAAACACAAGGACACCAGGGTGATACAGTTATATACACACCACACAGTCTGATCTCCTAAACACAGGGACACCAGGGTGATACACTTATATACACACCACACAGTCTGATCTCCTAAACACAGGGACACCAGGGTGATACACTTCTATACACACACCACACAGTCTAATCTCCTAAACACAGGGACACCAGGGTGATACACTTCTATACACACACCACACAGTCTGATCTCCTAGACACAGTGACACCAGGGTGATACACTTCTATACACACCACACAGTCTGATCTCCTAAACACAGGGACACCAGGGTGATACACTTATATACACACCACACAGTTTGATCTCCTAAACACAGGGACACCAGGGTGATACACTTATATATACACACCACACAGTCTGATCTCCTAAACACAGGGACACCAGGGCGATACACTTATATACATACCACACAGTCTGATCTCCTAAACACAGGGGCACCAGGGTGATACACTTCTATACACACCACACAGTCTGATCTCCTAAACATAGGGACACCAGGGTGATACACTTCTATACCCACCACACAGTCTGATCTCCTAAACACAGGGACACCAGGGTGATACACTTCTATACCCACCACACAGTCTGATCTCCTAAATACAGGGACACCAGGGTGATACACTTATATACACATCACGTAGTCTGATCTCCTAAACACAGGGACACCAGGGTGATACACTTATATACACACCACACAGTCTGATCTCCTAAACACAGGGACACCATTGTGATACACTTACATACACACACCACACAGTCTGATCTCCTAAACACAGGGACACAAGGGTGATACACTTATATACACACCACACAGTCTGATGTCCTAAACACAGGGACACCAGGGTGATACACTTATATACACACCACACAGTCTGATCTCTTAAACACAGGGACACCAGTGTGATACACTTACATACACACACCACACAGTCTGATCTCCTAAACACAGGGACACAAGGGTGATACACTTCTATACACACACACAGTCTGATCTCCTAAACACAGGGACACCAGGGTGATACACTTATATACACACCACACAGTCTGATGTCCTAAACACAAGGACACCAGGGTGATACACTTATATACACACCACACAGTCTGATCTCTTAAACACAGGGACACCAGGGTGATACACTTCTATACACACCACACAGTCTGATCTCCTAAACACAGGGACACCAGGGTGATACACTTCTATACACACACACCACACAGTCTGATCCCCTAAACACAGGGACACAGGGTGATACACTTCTATACACACCACACAGTCTGATCTCCTAAACACAGGGACACCAGGGTGATACACTTCTATACACACCACACAGTCTGATCTCCTAAACACAGGGACACCAGGGTGATACACTTATATACACACCACACATTCTGATCTCCTAAACACAGGGACACCAGGGTGATACACTTCTATACACACCACACAGTCTGATCTCCTAAACACAGGGACACCAGGATGATACACTTCTATACACACCACACAGTCTGATCTCCTAAACACAGGGACACCAGGGTGATACACTTATATACACACCACACAGTCTGATCTCCTAAACACAGGGACACCAGGGTGATACACTTCTATACCCACCACACAGTCTGATCTCCTAAACACAGGGACACCAGGGTGATACACTTATATACACACCACACAGTCTGATCTCCTAAACACAGTGACACCAGGGTGATACACTTATATACATACCGCACAGTCTGATCTCCTAAACACAGGGACACCAGGGTGATACACTTATATACACATCACACAGTCTGATCTCCTAAACACGGGGACACCAGGGTGATACACTTCTATACACACCACACAGTCTGATCTCCTAAACACAGGGACACCAGGGTGATACACTTATATACACACCACACAGCCTGATCTCCTAAACACAGGGACACCAGGGTGATACACTTCTATACACACCACACAGTCTGATCTCCTAAACACAAGGACACCAGGGTGATACAGTTATATACACACCACACAGTCTGATCTCCTAAACACAGGGACACCAGGGTGATACACTTATATACACACCACACAGTCTGATCTCCTAAACACAGGGACACCAGGGTGATACACTTCTATACACACACCACACAGTCTAATCTCCTAAACACAGGGACACCAGGGTGATACACTTCTATACACACACCACACAGTCTGATCTCCTAGACACAGTGACACCAGGGTGATACACTTCTATACACACCACACAGTCTGATCTCCTAAACACAGGGACACCAGGGTGATACACTTATATACACACCACACAGTTTGATCTCCTAAACACAGGGACACCAGGGTGATACACTTATATATACACACCACACAGTCTGATCTCCTAAACACAGGGACACCAGGGCGATACACTTATATACATACCACACAGTCTGATCTCCTAAACACAGGGGCACCAGGGTGATACACTTCTATACACACCACACAGTCTGATCTCCTAAACATAGGGACACCAGGGTGATACACTTCTATACCCACCACACAGTCTGATCTCCTAAACACAGGGACACCAGGGTGATACACTTCTATACCCACCACACAGTCTGATCTCCTAAATACAGGGACACCAGGGTGATACACTTATATACACATCACGTAGTCTGATCTCCTAAACACAGGGACACCAGGGTGATACACTTATATACACACCACACAGTCTGATCTCCTAAACACAGGGACACCATTGTGATACACTTACATACACACACCACACAGTCTGATCTCCTAAACACAGGGACACAAGGGTGATACACTTATATACACACCACACAGTCTGATGTCCTAAACACAGGGACACCAGGGTGATACACTTATATACACACCACACAGTCTGATCTCTTAAACACAGGGACACCAGTGTGATACACTTACATACACACACCACACAGTCTGATCTCCTAAACACAGGGACACAAGGGTGATACACTTCTATACACACCACACAGTCTGATCTCCTAAACACAGGGACACCAGGGTGATACACTTATATACACACCACACAGTCTGATGTCCTAAACACAAGGACACCAGGGTGATACACTTATATACACACCACACAGTCTGATCTCTTAAACACAGGGACACCAGGGTGATACACTTCTATACACACCACACAGTCTGATCTCCTAAACACAGGGGACACCAGGGTGATACACTTCTATACACACACACCACACAGTCTGATCCCCTAAACACAGGGACACAGGGTGATACACTTCTATACACACCACACAGTCTGATCTCCTAAACACAGGGACACCAGGGTGATACACTTCTATACACACCACACAGTCTGATCTCCTAAACACAGGGACACCAGGGTGATACACTTATATACACACCACACATTCTGATCTCCTAAACACAGGGACACCAGGGTGATACACTTCTATACACACCACACAGTCTGATCTCCTAAACACAGGGACACCAGGATGATACACTTCTATACACACCACACAGTCTG
Source organism: Rhinophrynus dorsalis (assembly GCA_037306005.1). Classification (NCBI taxonomy): domain Eukaryota; kingdom Metazoa; phylum Chordata; class Amphibia; order Anura; family Rhinophrynidae; genus Rhinophrynus; species Rhinophrynus dorsalis. The sequence goes on from CM074722.1 coordinate 13,065,145, forward strand.
ATCTCCTAAACACAGGGACACCAGGGTGATACACTTATATACACACCACACAGTCTGATCTCCTAAACACAGGGACACCAGGGTGATACACTTCTATACCCACCACACAGTCTGATCTCCTAAACACAGGGACACCAGGGTGATACACTTATATACACACCACACAGTCTGATCTCCTAAACACAGTGACACCAGGGTGATACACTTATATACATACCGCACAGTCTGATCTCCTAAACACAGGGACACCAGGGTGATACACTTATATACACATCACACAGTCTGATCTCCTAAACACGGGGACACCAGGGTGATACACTTCTATACACACCACACAGTCTGATCTCCTAAACACAGGGACACCAGGGTGATACACTTATATACACACCACACAGTCTGATCTCCTAAACACAGGGACACCAGGGTGATACACTTCTATACACACCACACAGTCTGATCTCCTAAACACAGTGACACCGGGGTGATACACTTCTATACCCACCACACAGTCTAATCTCCTAAAAAGAGGAACAACAGGGTAGAAAAGAGGGACTGGGGATTTGGACCTAAAAGATGGGCTGTCCCTCCTAAAGAGGGACACTTGGGAGGTATACTTTGGGTCGTTTTCACAAGGTGACACCGATGCAGGGATAACACGTTGGTTATGTGGCCCGTTTTAGATGGGATGCAATCAACTAGCAGGAATGCAGCAAAGTCCACTGCAGAAACAACGCCTGTGGGCCGCTGACAGACCTTTCACACAAACAAACTTAGAGGTTGAGATACTCCATGCAACATCAAATAAATGGCCAAGAGTAACTTCTGATACTCTCCGGATTAAGCCTCTCTGAACTGATCTGCGTGAAATAATCCCCTATATGATTAAAAGGATCTGTATCAAAATGTACAAGTGGGAGTTGAATATAATTCCCTGTTTAATCTCTAGGTCTTAATGTGCCGCTACAAATATCACTCACTCCTCCGTACTGCATTAACCCCTTAAGGACCCATGATGGTCCTTGACCGTCATGAAATTCCTGGCTCCCCGTGCAGCTGCACACCGTTTCTGAAAAAAAAAAAAAAAGGTCCCTGGTATATAAGTGACCACACTGTGTGTGTGTGTGGCCAGTCCTTAAAGGGATAGTAATACTTCGTTTTAACTTTATTTTATTTTGTAGGCATTAAAAAAACATGAAGAATGATACAAGTCTTATCCCCCAAACCTTTATGGTTTATGAGATATTCACAAGCAAAGTTTCCCCTCCCGCCCCTTTTACCTAGTGTAAGACATCTCTTCTCAGATGTGAATCTGGTTGTAAGACCAGACAGATAACATCAGGGGACAATCTTCTTCATATGAGAACAATGAAAGCCCTGCCCCCCTTGACAAGTTTTTCAAGTTTTTCCCTAATCTTAATTGAAGATTGTCCCTCTCTGCAGTCTACCTGGGCACCTCCCTTCTGATCTGGTTGAACAGGGCGGGGATACTTTGTTTGTGAATATCTCTTAAACCATAAAGGTTTGAGAGATAAGACTTATATCATTCTTCATGTTTTTTTAATGCCTACAAAATAAAATAAAGTTAAAATGAAGTATTACTATCCCTTTAAGGGATTAAACAGCTTTCCCTGGATGTGAGGACAACCCACAGAACATAACATGCAGCACCTTCACCTCCAGTCTGCTTACAATACAGTAACTGAATTAAAATGACTCCCCACATAATGAAGGGATGATCAGGTTAAGCATGATGAATTAGCTAACGAGTAACTCAGAGAGCAGAGATAAGGAAATGTATACTACTGATGCTGCAAATAACCACTTTCTGTACTTAACCCTTTATAGAACAGAGTAGAATGCAATGCATTGTACTACAATACGTTGTGCAACCCTTCTGGCCCTTAACCCTTTAAAATAGAAGTAAACTTTGTTTTATGAAAACCTAAATGTCATAGAACTTTTCCTGCTGAATAAAACAATTGCAATTTCAATGATGTCAGATGTTTTATTCAAAAATTATAACAGTTCAAATAATCAGGAAGTGAATTACAGGGTGATTACTTCCTGAACGTTCTATTTGACAGGAAGTGACTCAGCAGTTTCTGTCACATTCTATAGAGAACTCTATGTCACTGACTTTCCTATCCATTACAATGTAACAGAAAAACTAATTGGAATTTGACCACTAGATGGCACGGCAAATGTAAAAAAAAAAAAGAAAAAAAAAGAAATACAGGTTTAAACTCTAATAACATCTCTCAGGAGTGGCAGTACCCTTATTTTTTTCAAGAGGTAACGCCATAAATATATATATTTTTTCATAAAAGGTTTGCTGTTCCTTTAACCCTTTGAGTACCAAAGGGGTACTCAAAGTGCCAGTAAGGTTTCCAATGCATTGCAACCCACGTTGACACTCAAAGAGCTAAAGGCTTTACGGGCAACGGATATGGAAAACAAAAATGTAAATCTCAGTATTTTACTAGTTAACCACTTACACTTGTATCTCTGGCATTGGAATCATAATAAAACTACACCCCTCAGTGTACAGGTCCACCACAACCTTCTGTCTTACCTCCTGCAAGTGCGGAAACTGCAGTGGCAGTCACGTTCCTAACGGCTGTGCTGGCTAGTGTGATGTCAGAGAAAACGGAATCCTTTATGGGGCCCACAGCACCAGCTCTGGGGAGGAGAAGCCCAATTGAGATCCGGTACGCTGAAGGCTGATAAATTCCTTCTTATTTCGGGATCCCACGTAATTCAGGAACTGCTGCACCCAGTACGAAAAATAAAACACTAAACTGATAACATACTAATGTATAAAGTTTAATCAAAGTATATAAATGTGACCATACACAAAATAAATATCAAGTTAAATGTATTTCCTCATTGGCTAACGCATTTCGCAGTTCACAGACCTCTTTCTCAAAGTTATATCCATATGACTACAGCTTTGAGAAAGCTGTCTGTGAACCGCAAAACTCGTTAGCCAATGAGGAAATACTTTTGTCTGATATTTATTCAGAATATGCTTACATTTTCACTGTTTATTAAACTATATACATTAGTAAATATTAGTTTAGTGCTTTATTTTTCTTACTGGTTGCAGCAGTTTCTGAATTAAGTGGGATCCCGAACGAAGACAGACGTTATTGTCGCACACTTGTCAGAGTTAGGAGTATTCCCTCACTGACTGTGGAATGAACTCTGGTTTTAATGATAAATGTAATACTATTTGAAGAGCCCGTTACACGGGCCACAGTGCCACTGCCAGCTGGTCTTGGGGCAGTCATGCGCAGTAGAGACTGCCCGGGCCGCAGCTGATACAGAGCTGGACGCTCCAAAGGATGCATCTGTATTATCCGCGGCACGGGCAGTCTCTACTGCACATGACTGCATCGTTACGCACATTTTCGCAAATTATTATATAGGATATGTTCAATATTACACTATTATGGTGTCCCCCTTTTTCCTTTTTGTATGCATTTGGTTTGCCATCTTGAAGGAAACGTGATAGAGAGGGGAGCAGCCTATCATACGCCAGATTGAGTACTGTCCAGTATACTGTCCTGGGTCAGCTGAATACCCAGACCTGCGTGTTTGCTGGATATCATATATGTGACTGACAGCCTCTCTGCTTGTTAATACCCACGTGTGGGGTGTGTATGGTGGTGGAATTTATTTTGGATTCACTGCACTAGGGGCTACCCCTGTGCTCTCAACGTTTTTCCTTATACCGGTATAGAAAATAAGATCTTTTCGGCACCACATGGACAGAAAATCTCTTTTTTCTTAAAACCAAAGATACACACATTTATACAGTTTCAAGAACCACATTTGTTATCAAGAAAACTGAAATGGCCAAGACCGTAAAGATGGCTTTTGAAAAATCACTGGAAGGTCTTAAAGTGGAACTACCACCCGACACAATCCCCATCTGGCAACTAGCTGCTTAGTAGCGCTAGTCGCCGGAATAATTACCTTATTTAATAGATTTCTGCTCTCTTCCATGGGTGACAGTAGCATGGAGAGCGGACATCTTGCCATAGTGACGTCCGTGCTCCTGCTCTGTCAGTCCCAGCTGGCTATAGGAGGCGTTGCTAGGAACCATTTGGCTCCGGCTGGGACTGACATCGCAGGTGCACCAACGTCACTATGTCAAGATGTCTGCGCTCCGTGCTACTGTCAGGTATAGAAGAGAGCAGAAATCTATTAAATAAGGTAATTATTCTGGTGACTAGCGCTACTAAGCAGCTAGTCGTCAGATGGGACTTAGTTAAGCTAAAGATTTTGTCGGTGGTAGTTCCTCTTTAAAGGGGAACTTTCACATCTGTACGATTGTGCCCTCTTCCCTTCCTTTGTGTCCCATGATTATAGTGATGTGTTTTTGTCGTGTAAAAATTGGTCTAAGTTGAGCAATACAAACATGAAAGTAGTACCTGATGATGCAATATTAGCTTAAAGGGATAGTAATACTTTGTTTTATCTTTATTTTATTTTGTAGGCATTAAAAAAACATGAAGAACGAAATAAGTCTTATCTCTCAAACCTTTATGGTTTGAGAGATATTCACAAGCAACGTTTCCCCTCCCACCCCTTTTACCTAGTGTAAGCCATCTCTTCTCAGATGTGGAATCCAGTCCATAGACCAGACAGATAACAGCAGGGGACAATCTTCTTACTGTGAGAACAATGAAAGCCCTGCCCCCCTTGACAAGTTTTTCAGGTTTTTCCCTTATCTTAATTGAAGATTGTCCCTCTCTGCAGTCTACCTGGGCACCTCCCTTCTGATCTGGCTGAGCAGTGTTACATCAGTAAAAGGGACGGGAGGGGGATACATTGTCATTGAATTACTATTGAACTACAACTCTGACAGAATTGAAATAACACTCTCCAAAGTCCAAATACTATGATGATTAATTAGAGCTGCTTTTATTATGAAACATTACTATCCCTTTAAAGCTCTCCCGCTGTGTACCTTATGGTACAGAAGACACTCCCACAGGGCTTCTTACCAAATCCTCCACCCAGCCCCTGAATCCTACGTCCCCTTGTAAACCACGTGACCTGGGGCGCTTCTTGAATTATTTTTTTAAATCAAGGAACTTAAGCTGCAACACTAACAATTATAAGTTCCTGTTACTTTAATGTTAAGCATTATGTACCCTGAAGGCTTGAGCAGTGACTTCACTCCAGGGGAAACTTTACTTGCTAATATCTCCCAAACCATAAAGGTTTGGGAGATAAGACTTATATCATTTTTGATGTTTTTTTAAGGGCTACAATGTAAAGTAAAATTATTTTCAAGCAATACTATCCCTTTAAGAGGGTCTAGGTCCTAGGAGAATCTCAGGAAACAACCCAACATTGTTTTCCAGACAGAAAGAATCTCAAGCACTTCGAAGCTCCAAGTAAACTCAAAAGTAAGCACCTTAAACCTAGCATCTCCACATTTTCTGAGTGCCCTCAAAAAGATGCAGACAAGCAATAATAAAAAATGAGTGTGATTATGGGGAACACAGATCGAGATCTACCGTTGTCTTACCAACACAGCTAACTATTTTGTGACGACATTCATTAATTTTGCATCCAGATAGCTCAGTGTGACAGTCTGAGGCTCTGAGAACCCACATAAGAGTGAGTGCTTCTAAGCGGTTCTAGGGTTCATGGCTAGTGAGCGTGGACTACTCCCTACTGAAACTTGCTGCCCCAAGGGTTGAATAAAGATGCCAGCCTCAAGGCCAGACTGTACCCTACAGTGAAGCTGGAGAATACACAGGATGGGTTCAGCAGGAGTAGCACAAGCTTTCCTGTGGGGGAGAGTGAGGTCTAGGGTTTGTCACTGGGGAGAGAGGCTAGGGGGTGAAGGCCACCCAGAAAGGGTTAGATAGCTCTCCAGAAAACAACAAAGAAAAGGGTATACCAATACGTAGTATCAGGTGGAAATAGAGGTATAGACAAGCAGACTGGACTGGGAACTGCAAAATGGTAACTGAAGATCCAAACTCCCAAAATACTGGCGAAAGCCACAGAGAGAGAGGAGGAGAGCACTACACAGGAAGAAGATTCCTACCGGTATCAGAGGGCCAGGAACAGTACAGGTAACTGCAGACGAGAGGATAGTTGGGAAATAGCAAGGTCAGGGAAAATCAACAGGAAAATGGATCGTCAGGAACGAAGCAGGGTCAGAAACTGGGATAACAGAGACTAGAAACACAGATTGCCTGGAGACAAACAGGAACACTGGAACACGCATAAGTAACAAAGTATATAAAGGCTGTAAGGATAATTGCGCTCAGAGAGAGGCAGCTAAAGGGGATGACTGATGACTGATGCATTTTTAACATATTTTGAGGACTCCAACACATTTAAGGGTTTAAAAACTCTGAATGGATAAATGGGAATTTGTACTTGTTTCCTGTGATGCAGTCTGCTCTAGAATCACTTTTCTTCAGTACCTCAACCTCACTGTCTGCCACCAGCCTCATTCCATTGCCTGTCATAGCAAACATTTACTCCATGGAACCCCTTGTACTTCTCTATGGAATCCTGACATTCCACAGAATGCGTTCTGATAACCACTGATGTGATGTATGCTGCTATCCCAGTTATGAAATGTGAGCAGCCATTTTTTCTGGGCTTTAACTTGTTTGTAATAAATTTGTTGATGTGCACAAGCATGGCCAAGTTCTCTTTACTTTATAGAGAGAAAAAGAAAAATCGTTACATGTATTTTTAACCCGTTTCAGTGCCAGAGGGGTGTTGATACGGTCACTGAAACGGTTAATAAGAAACCCAGCAAGCCCATCGATATGTCAGATACGCATTGCTCTGAGTCTACTGGATAATATATCTGTTCTGTTACAAAATGATAATTTCTACTTGCACTGTACAATCAGAAGGAAACTTAATTAATTACACATTTATTCAGGTTCAAGCACACTTCTGACCTGCAGTGATCTCTGTGATGCAAATGGAATTTTAATTGCACGTTTGACTTTACTCATTGGAAAATTTAGATTTAAAAACGAATACATTATTCATGAAGAGAAAAGGGAAAGATGGGCTTTATTGATATCTAAACAGTGTTTATTGAGTAGTCGGACTTCACAGAGCCAGATGAACTGATGGTTCTAACGCATTTCACGTTCATTTAGCTTAGTTATCACCTATAGATTGGATGGCAATGACATAAAATACTAAACAGATTTGTATCAAATTTATAGTGGTTGCGAGTATATACAATATGACATGGAATCCAAAATTTCAGCCAAATTTGTCATTCTATTCAATAGTTATAAGCCTTTGAGAAACAACACTGTCTGTAACCTGAGTAAGCTGAGCACTGAGTGAAATGCATTGCTGGACACAGATTTGTCTTATACTCATACCCTGAACCGGGGAATGGTTCGTTGATTTTCGCTGGGCAGACTGAGTTTCTTCCTGGCCAGAAAGCTGGTTGTCTAGGGGGATGTGCTTATATTTTACCACCAAGTTCAACATAAATAAGTACTATTACATGTCATTTTACCCTTTGTGAAACGCATCTTGTCTGTACCAACAAAGCCTGTTGGAGGAATTCCTTACTCCATATCCCCTTGAGAGGTGGATGGTTGTGCAGCACATTGCAAAGTAATGTGTTTCACACCTCTCTTGTATTCAAGAGGGTAATTTCAGACAAAAATATTATTATGCAATTTTTAGTTCTTGATATATACTTTTTATTTTAGAATCATTTTAAAGTTGATTGGTTGTTTTCCTATTACATAATAACATAGTAATATAGTTGTGAAGGCTGAAAACAGACATGCGTCCATCAAGTCCAGCCCATGACAAAATCACCTTTGTTGATCCAGAGAAAGGAGTCATTTCCAATTTATCCCCAAGTGGGAGAAAAATTCCTTTCTGATTCCAAATGGCAGTCAGAAATTTCCCTGGATCAACAGTCTATCTGCATTGAAGTCATCTGTCATAAGTCTCAATATTGTTCTGTTCTGGATAGGCATCTATTGCTTTTATATACAACATTCCGAGGCAAAAAATCCATAGCTTTACCAACCTTACTTAAAAAAATTCCTGCCTTTGTTTTAGTTAAAATGTTCACAGTTCCACAATGTCTTTTTTTAAATCCCTTACGGACCAGCGGTCCTGGGATGTGTCCATCCCATAAGGACCGCTTTGATCCTTGCCGACGCACCGGTACACGTGACCTGTTGCATGTATCGGCACGCCGCTTTGGGGCCTAAAAGAGATCGTTCCAGTCTTGGAGCAGTCAATTTTAGACCCCATTTTTACTTACAGCGCTCCCGGTGGAACTCTATAAGTAAAAAGTACGTGATGTACTATGACCATCATCGGTCCTTAAGTATTTAAGGACCGTGACGGTCATAGTACGTCACATAGTCCTTAAAGGGTTAAGAACTGGCGCCAAAAACTGTACTTCAATAAACTGCCCTTTCATGTTTGTAATGTGCATTTTAACTCTGTATAAAAATGTGTTACGTGTTTATTACTTTTTCCTATATTGATGTCTAATTCTTGGAGTTTGCACATATCTTTAATGATATATTTATAATTGCTACTGCAATATGTACCTTAATAGGGATTTATTCACCGAGTAGTGGTGAAAGATTGCCCTTACCAATCACCCCACTGAGAAATGGCATTAAACATAGAACTGTTTTTTGAACTTTAGAGGGACCATGAACACTTTCTTAGTAATATACAAAAAATGAAATAGTCCTGTTGTGCCCTTTAAATACAATATTGTTGTTGCACGCTAAATGACTTTTTTGACTTTCTTACCTTAAAGGGGAACATTCACCCCAATTAAAGTGGATACACATGTAATCCTCAGTTGCCATGTGACACAAACCAGTGTTTTTTTATTGTACTCTATAAAGCAGAATCTTCTTTTGTGCAGTAAACTGAAGTTAACCCTGTGCGGTATAAGAGGTACCACACGGCTTATTAGTTCCTCCTCTCACTGCCAAAATCCAGCCCCATGGAGGACTATCTCTGTTCTCAGAGAGAAAGCAAGCAAAACGGAGCGGTATTTACATTGCCTATTAACAAGGATGTTGGCAAGATGGCTGCACTCTGTCTCCCGATGCCCCTGGAGGACAAGGTATCATGCAGTCATGGAGGAATATTTATTTAACTTTAAACATTATTTTGGATGTCATAGAGGCCTACGTGTAACTTTGTTTTAGAACTCCTGGACTCAGCTCTTCCCACTGAAATATTCTGTGGAATCTTCCAGTGGGAAGACATTGGAGTCCTAGATTCCTGCATAAGATTAATGTCTGCCTCCAAGGATTATATCTAATACTAATTGTAGATTCATGTTGGAGAACCAGTCAATACAGAACTGATTTATAGTTGTCATTAGGATTCTCTGTCCAGATAAAGGCAAGTAATTTACTTGCACTTTCTGAAAGGGTACATAGTAATTTGGATAGGGGAATTGCTGTTGATGTTGTATACTTGAATTTTGCAAAAGCCTTTGATACAGTGCCTCAACAGGTTACTGCATAAATAAAAGGCTTTGGTTTGGGTGGTGTTATCTGTACATGGATTGAGAACTGGTTAAATGATAGATGGCAGAGAGTTTTTGTAAATGGAACTTTTTCAGATTGGTCTAGGGTTATAAGTGGGGTGCCGCAGGGTTCAGTCCTGGGCCCAATGCTCTTTAATTTGTTTATTAAGATCTAGAAGTGGGAATTGAAAGTAGCATCTCAATCTTTGCTGATGACACTAAGTTTTGTAAGGAAAAATGTGCAGAGCTGTTTTTCTCTGAAGAAGGATTTAGATAAACGGAGTGAATGGGCAAAAAAGTGGCAGGCGACATTTGATGTAGATAAACGTAAGGTCATGCATTTGGGATGTAGAAACAAACATTTTAATTATACACTAAATTGGAAACAACTTGAGGAATCCTCATTAGAGAAAGATTTAGGAGAACTGATAGACAATAGACTTCACAGCAGTGTGCAGAGTCACTCAGCCGCTGCAAGAGCAAATAGGATACTAGCCTGCATAAAAAGAGGTGTAGATGCAAGGGATGATAATATTATCCTACCTCTGTATAAATCCTTGGTTGGGCCTCATCTATAGTATGGAGTACAATTTTAGGAACCCAGAGGTGTAACTAGAAGCCACCGGGCCCTGATGCAAGAATTGCCATGGGCCCCCCGACCACATTGGCCCCCTTCATCTCCACAATGCCCCCCTTCATCTCCAAAATGCCCCTTCCACAATGCCCCCATCATCTCCAAAATGCCCCTTCCACAATGCCCCCATCATCTCCACAATGCCCCTTTCACAATGCCCAGATTTCCCCTTCCACAATGCCCCCATCTTCACATTGCCCCTTCATCTCCACATTTCCCATTTATCTCCACATTGCCCCTGCCTCCAGTCCTGGTGGTCTAGCGGCGTGGTGTAACAGATCTGTGCCTCCTTCGGCACAGATCTCTAGAGCTGAAGCTCCCGCGCGCCACTCTAGTAATGCAGAGGCTGGGAGATGATGTCATCTCCCAGCGCTCTGTATTACTAGAGCGGCGCACCAAATGGGAGATCGGCTGAGCTGCTGATGCGGGCAAGGGGGTCGCAGGGGACAGCCGGGCCCCTGGAGTAACGGGCCAGGTCGCAGGTGCGACCCCTGCAACCCCTATTGTTACGCCACTGTAGGCGCCAGTTCTTAAAAAAAGACATTGCTGAACTGGAAAAAGTGCAGACAAGTGCAACAAAACTGATAGAGGGATTGGAGGATCTGAGTTATAAAGAGAGACTAACCAAACTGGGTTTCTTTACATTAGAGAAGAGACGTCTAAGGGATGATAGGATTACCATTTACACATATACATTCAAGGTCAATACAAAGAACTCTCCAAAGAACTATCTACTCAAAACAAAGGCACGGGTTTTTTTTTACAGTGAGTAAACTTATGGAATTATTTGCTTCGGGATGCTGTACTTGCAGATACTTTAATGGTTTTCAAAAAGTAATGGATATCTATGTAGCACAGATCAATATTGAGAATTATGACAGTTGGTGTCAAAGCAGATAGGCCGTTGATACAGGGAAATTAAATTTAAAGGCAAAAAGAGGTGATTTTGTGATCATGTTCCCTATCTTAAGATCATTGGATAATAATCCCCAAGAGATAGAAGAATACATGATTAGTTATTGAGATCAGACCCAGTGGAAAAATATACATCACCCAAGGAAAGAGGTTCGGGGGTGAAATGGGTATATAAATGTCAGGGTTGTGTGACATGTACTCACATGATCTGTTGTAGAGTTTATCTCCCTGAGTAAAACAAGGGTAGTCCCACCGCTGAGAGATATTTTATTAAAAAATTATAACAGCTCAAAGTTGAATTTTTTAGGTACAATATCACAGAGCAGTCCATAGGATGGTATAGCAACAGCGCCACTGTAAATTTTCAGGCCACTGTGATACTGCACCTAAAAATTCAACACTGAGCTGTTATAATTTTTTAATAAAATATCTCTCAGCAGTGGGAGTACCCTTGTTTTACTCAGGGGGATAAACCCTACAACATATGTTATTTTACATTTCAAGTATTACTATCCCTTTAAATGAGTAGCAATTAAAGCATTCCCTGGTGGCTAAACATTACATTGAAAAGAAACACTGAATGAAAGAGTTACAATGTTTCCCATTTGAGGTAATTAAATCATCGCCTAGAGGTGGAGATAGAGAGCAGAGACTATCAAGATGTGAAATGTTTTGGATTCATACTTTATAAACTCTAGCACCGAAGGGACTGAAAAAACAATCCAGCCTCATAAGTTATATTTGATTGCTAAATGTGATTGCCATTCTGTTTGTTTTTTATTAGGTTTTAACCCCTTAGTGACAGCCGCGTGCGTACGCGGCTGTCACCTTCACGCCCGGCTAACATTTTTTTTTTGTTTTCTAAATGATTCCGGAGTCCCCAAATGGGGTGCAGCCGCACGGAGACCCGGACTTCCGGGACTTACCAGGTACGTCCTTTGTCACTAAGTGACAGTTTTTGTGGGACGTACCTGTAAGTCCGTTGTCGTGATGGGGTTAAATAAGTATAATACAGCATTGGTTTCCATGTTTGGGACTGGCGCACGACCAGCATCTGTGGTTGCCCATGGTGACTCACAAGGGCTGGCCCGGCTCCATATTCAAAGATGGTTTTGTATAAATGGCTGTATGGAAATGTATTTAATAGTTTGTTTGTCCCTGATGAAAGTCCGGATACGGACTGAAGCGTTGGATATATTATTTTAATGCTTTAAAGGGATAGTAATACCTGAAAATAAGTTTATTTTATATTGTAGCCCTTAAAAAACCATGAAAGATGATATAAGTCGTATCTCCCAAACCTTTATGGTTTAGGAGATATTCATATGTAAAATATAGTATAGTTCACTTCTCCTTGCTGTTTCAGCCAAGTCTGCCATCTAGTGGACAGATTTGGAATTCGGTCCACATAGCAACCGGCAGCTCTTTAGCAGCGCCGAGATCACGATCTTTGAAAAGAACTACTTCATTGGAACTGTGTACAAAGTGTGCCTGGCTTGAAAGCACACTTTGTAGACCATTCCAATTAAGAAATTCTTTTTAAAGATCATGATCTCAGCACTTCTGGAGAGGCAGTGCTGGTCGGGCGACTGGATTCCAAATCTGAAGGGTGGAGCAATGACATCACTCCAGGGGAAACTTTACTTCTGAATATCTCCCAAACCATAAAGGTTTGGGAGATAAGACTTATATCATTTTTCATGTTTTTTTAAGGGCTACAATAAAAAAATAAACGTATTTTCAGGTATTACTATCCCTTTAATAAAAGTCATATTTTACCTAAAGGACGTTGAGCTCGGCTTAATGGAGACAACTTGCGGAGTAAATTTTTAGTTTAGTAGCACCCCGCAAAGTTGAAGGTGTGTGTGCGGCAGTGTTTGGAGAACATTGCCATTAAACATGGCCCCTGATTTAGTCCTGTATTACGTTACAATTCAGCTGCAGTATAATCCAGGCATCTGTCAGATATAACCAGCCGATAACAGTTATCAACTACAATGTAATCAAAGTGTTCCTTTTACAAATCTGTTCAAATTAATATGTCATTATTGCATGATGCCTTCCATTCATCTCCCTCATACATGTATTAACCCCTTGGATGCCAAAGAGGTGTTAAATGCATTTACAATGTACTAAGACCTCTCTGACATTCGGCGGATTAAATTATGCGTTATTCTTTGAAGTTAAATTGCAGATCACATAATTGCGCAGCAGCTTTCAATGTGCTTCCCAAAACAAATCTTCAAATGTATGAATTATTATTATTTTCAATAAAATAAAAATGTTTTTATCCTACACAGTTTATAGCAGAACAAATTGTGCTTTCCTAAAATGTAATTTAGTACTAGTAACATTGTTCAATTATATATAATTATAGTAACAGTTTCTGCGGCTCACTGAAGCACTAAAAGGCTTGGTGTCAGCATTGTCTTTACTGCCCGGCAAGCTTTTAACACCTCTACACAATAATTTGTCTTTACACGAACACTTTTGCTAAAATAAATGTTGTTTATATTTAAAGGAGCCTGTTTTTACACTTTATATAATATAATATCCGATTTTGAATAGTCCGTTTTACTTCCAACTGGGAGAAGCAATTTTTGTCTGCCCTTCATAATTCCAGGTTTGGAAGCTGCACGGTCCTTAGACACACCAGGAAGATATGGTATATCTCAAAATTTATTATACGAAAACCATTAACAAGGGTTCAACTAAAACATTCAACTTTAACAATGCTAATTTTACAATGCTAAAAGGAAAGTTAGAAGACATTCAATGGGATATAATCTTCAAAAACAAAAATGCAGAACAAAGATGGAATGCGTTCAAAATACATTTCGATAAATATATGCTTCAATATAAATACTATTGTGGAATAAATACAAAAGGAATAAAATAAAACCATTGTGGCTTTACAATGATGTTTGCAGGGAAATTAAGCAAGCTTTGAAAATATTTATATCAGGTACATCATTTAGAAAATATAGCAATGCAATAGAATCTGCAAAGAATCAATTAGGCTAGGTAAAATTTAAAAAAGAAAAAATAATTGTAACAGAAAGCAAGAACATTTCTAAAAATATCTACAAGTGTATACACTGCAAAAAGATAAAGGTTGAGATTGGTCCATTTAAAGGGATAGTAATACCTAAAATGTAAAAAAAATATGTTATAGGGTTTATCCCCCTGAGTAAAACAAGCGTACTCCCTCTGCTGAAAGATGTTTCATTCAAAAGTTATTAATTTTCAAAGTTGAATTTTTTAGGTGCAATATCACAGTGGCCTGAAATTGTACAGTGGCGCTGTATCTACACCATCCTATGGAGATTTATGGTCCTGAGACCAGAGCTGTCCATAGGATCGTGTAGCAACAGCACCACTGCACAATTTCAGGCCACTGTGATATTGCACCTAAAAAATTCAACTTTGAAAATTAATAACTTTTGAATGAAACATCTTTCAGCAGTGGGAGCACTCTTGTTTTACTCAGGGGGATAAACCCTACAACATATTTTTTTTTTTACATTTTAGGTATTACTATCACTTGAAACCTGAGACAGGTGAGGATAAGGCAATTCTTGACACCTAAAACATTTTCTTTCTGAATTTACAAAGGAAGCAGTTAGAAGGTAGAATCACAGAATTTCTTCTATCGTTTAAATGACATATTAAGGACAAAGTCCAAAAGAGACTAGAAAAGATTATGATGAATAAGCACCGGGACTTGATGGTGTACAAGTTTATTTATAACAAGTCAATTATGCTTAATATTTAGTGATTAATTCACATCAGGAATAGTGCCCTGTGGTTGGAGAACAGCAGATATAATATCATTATTAAAAAGGGAGCAAGATCTATACCTGAAAATTATAGACCTGTGAGTCTGACTTCCATAGCGGGTAAAATATTAGAAGGATTACTAACTGATAGTATTCAGGACTCAGTGAGAACCAATAAAATGATAAGTAAAAGTCAGCATGTTTTTATGAAGAATAGAATATGTCAAACTAATTTACTTGCATTCTCCGAAGACTAAGTGTAAACTTGGACAAGGGTCTTCCTGCTGATGTAGTATACTTGGATTATGGGGGAAAAAAGCATTTGATATTGTCCCTCACAACAGGTTATTACATAAAGTAAAAGGCTTTGGGAGGAGATTTCTGTGTATGTACAGGGAACTGGTTAAATGATAGATGGCAAAGAGTTGTTGTAAAAGGGATTTTTTAAAAGTTGCTCTAAAGTTGTAAGTGGGGGTGCCACAAGGTTCAGTCCTGAGCCTAATGCTTTATAATTTGTTTGGTAATGATATAGAACTGGGTATTGAAAGTAATGTTTCATTCTTTGCTCATAACACTTAAGTGTGTTAAAGGGATAGTAATACTTCGTTTTAACTTTATTTTGTAGGCATTAAAAAAACATGAAGAATGATATAAGTCTTATCTCTCAAACCTTTATGGTTTGAGAGATATTCACAAGCAAAGTTTCCCCTCCCGCCCCTTTTACCTAGTGTAAGCCATCTCTTCTCAGATGTGGAATGCAGTCCATAGACCAGACAGATAACAGCAGGGGACAATCTTCTTCCTATGAGAACCATGAAAGCCCTGCTCCCCTTGACTAGTTTTTCAGGTTTTTCCCTTATCTTAATTGAAGATTGTCCTTCTCTGCAGTCTACCTGGGCACCTCCCTTCTTCTCAGGCTGAACAGTGTTACATCAGTAAAAGGGGCGGGAGGGGGACACTTTGTCATTGAATTACTCTGGAACTACAAGTCTGACAGAATTGATATAACACTCTCCAAAGTCCAAATACTATGATGATTAATTAGAGCTGCTTTTATTATGAAACATTACTATCCCTTTAAAGCGGAACTTTCAGATCATACTAGGTCGCCATGCATTCATTAAACGCATGGCAACTAGGTTGGAAATAGATGTCTTACCTTTAAAAAATAGCAAAATGTAAAGTAATCCTTCCCGTTTCGAGACCGGAACCCAGACTACAGCGCAGACATCTTGTCTGTGTGCCTGCGCCGTCAGTCCCGGTCTCCATTGAGTAGCACTGCAGTGCGCCATATGGTTACCGGAAGGGACTGACGGCGCAGGTGAGCGGACCACAGGAACCTGCCCGTCAGTCCCCAAATGGGAAGGATTACTTTTCACTCTGCTATTTTTTAAAGGTAACACATCTATTTCCAAGCTAGTCGTCATGCGTTTACTGAATGCATGGAGACTTAGTATGATCTGAATGTTCTGCTTTAAGAAATTCATACAGAGCAGGATGATTTTCTCTGCAAACAAATGGATAAACTGAGTGAATGTAAAGAGAAATGGCATATAAAAGCTTAATGTGGAGAAATTTAAGGTTATGCATTTAGTTGGCAAAAGCAAGAATGCTACAAATACACTAAATGGGAAACTACTTAAAGTGATAGTAATATTTCACAAAAACAGCAGCTGCAATTAATCATCATAGTATTTGTGCCATGGAGAGTGTTATTTCAATTCTGTCAGAGTTGTAGTACAGGAGTAATTGAATGATAAAGTATTCCCCTCCCGCCCCTTTTACCTAGATAAGTTATTATCACGGTGCCCGTGATTGCTTGTTTTTTCTGTCAGTTAGCAATGGGTGCTTCCCATTTGTTGCCTGTGGTTAGCCCACCCAGTATTGCCTATATAGACTGGGCTCCTGCACCCTTTCACTGCCCTTTCATGGTGTTTCTATCCAGTGCAACGCCTGTCTGTGGATTCCAGTGTACTTCCTTGGCCTGCCTGACTTCTCTCCTGTTCCTGCGCCTATGTACCGACCCAGATAGCCTGACTACTCTCCTGTATTGTTCCTGTGTACCGTTCCAGCCTGGCTGACGTTCCTGCTCCTGTATCTGACCCGGTTTGGCTGACGTTCCTGCTCCGGTATCCTGACCCAGCCTGGCTGACGTTCATGTTCCTGGATCCCGACTTGGCTGTGTTCCGCTTTGACTCTGGTCGCCTCGGCGACATTGTGACTTCCGGTGCCTTCCTGGTTTGGCACCGCTGCCCACAGACTTGGCTTGCTTCCGTGATTGCACTGGTATTCAGTAGTTGGTTTGCTTCACTCAGTTATTGGTTGCTAGTGCTGCCTCCGTTATAGCACCGGTAGGGCCTTTGTGTTTGTCCAGTACGTGGTACTGGTTTGTTCCACTCTGTCCTTCCAGTCACAAGTGTTGCCTCCGTGATTGCGCTGGTATACCGTAGTTGGTTTGCTCCACTCAGACACCGGTTGCTAGTGCTGCCTCATTATAGCACCGGTAGGGCCTCCGTGTTGCTCAGTTTATGGCACTGGTTCGCTCCACTCTGAACCTCCAGTCACATGTGTTGCCTCTGTGAATGCGCTAGTATACAGTAGTTGGTTGCTCCACTCCATCTAACCGGCTGCTTCGCTACCTCCATTATAGCACCGGTAGGGCCTCCGCTACACCGTGTCACACCAGTCATAGGCTGCCTTACCCGGTATTTGGTAAGGCCGGTAGAGCCTCCTCAGTTCCTTGCTGCACCAGTTTAGGCTGACTTGCCCGGTATGTTGGTAAGGCCGGTAGAGCCTCCTCTGTCCTATTGCACCATCTTCTAGGCTGCCTTACGCTGTATTTTGGTGAGGCCGGTAGAGCCTATATATGTGTACATTGTATGCTATATCACTTGAACCTGTCGTGTGTCTGTAACATATGTTGATGTTCAGGACCTGTGAGGGTTCTTTGTTATTTTTTCAGTAAAGCTGTGTTTTTATCTTAACTCTGTGTCTGTGAGTTAAACAAAACCGTGACAGTTATCTCTTCTCAGATGTGGAATCTGATTGCTAGACCAGACAGATAACAGCAGGGGGCAATCTTCTTCCTATGAGAACAATGAAATCCCTGCCCCCCTTGACAAGTTTTTCAGGTTTTTCCCTTATCTTAATTGAAGATTGTCCCTCTCTGCAGTCTACCTGGGCACCTCCCTTCTGATCTGGCTGAGCAGTGTTACATCAGTAAAAGGGGCGGGAGGGGTATACTTTATCATTCAATTACTCTTGAACTACAGCTCTGACAGAATTGAAATAACACTCTCCAAGGTCCAAATACTATGATGATTAATTAGAGTTGCTTTTATTATGAAACATTACTATCTCTTTAAGGAATCCTTGTTATAGAAAAATATAGTGGCACTGAAAAGCCAGTAGACTTCACAACAGTGTGCAGTGTCACTCAGCTGCCACAAGAGCCATTAGGTACTACTATCATGTATAAAAAGGAGAACAGATTCACAGGACTGGAATGGAGCACTACTTATTAATCTTTTGTAAGACCTCATCTAGAATATAGAGTACAGGTGTGGGTGAGATTTCTTAAAAACACATTATTGAACTAAGTACAGAGATTTGCAACAAAAACGACAAGCGAGTTGGACGGTTTTACTTAGAGAGGCATCTAAGGGGGATATGGTTACAATTTACAAAATAAAATAGAGGCCAATCCAAAGAATTCTCTGGGGAATTAATTACTCAAAGATATGTCAAAAAGAGAAACCCTAGCGCTCAGATGTCAGTATAACATATCAAATACTGAAAGAAGAATTAAACACTTTATTAAAAAATGTAACGGACACCAATTATCATATAGAATGTCAACAATTTCTATGCAGCATTAAAGGGATAGTAATACTTCGTTTTAACTTTATTTTATTTTGTAGGCATTAATAAAACATGAAGAATGATATAAGTCTTATCTCTCAGACCTTTATGGTTTAAGAGCTATTCACAAGCAAAGTTTCCCCTCCCGCCCCTTTTGCCTAGTGTAAGCCATCTCTTCTCAGATGTGTAATGCAGTCCATACACCAGATAACAGAAGGGGACAATCTTCTTCCTATGAGAACAATGAAAGCCCTGCCCCCCTTGACAAGTTTTTCAGGTTTTTCCCTTATCTTAATTGAAGATTGTCCCTCTCTGCAGTCTACCTGGGCACCTCCCTTCTGATCTGGCTGAGAAGTGTTACATCAGTAAAAGGGGAGGGAGGGGAAACTTTGCTTGTGAATATCTCTTAAACCATAAAGGTTTGATAGATAAGACTTATATCATTCTTCATGTTTTTTTTAATGCCTACAAAATAAAATAAAGTTAAAACGAAGTATTACTATCCCTTTAAGGAGGAGGGCACCAGTGAGAAATGATGTTCAGATACACATTATCAAATACAAACTCCATGGGTAATTGTGTCTTTCAAAATGTCCTACTAAAAACACCAATGTACGTTTTTATATATATTTGAGATAATCTACCTTGTTTCACTCGCCTAAAACATATAAACAAATTCAGTGAGATAGCTCATCCAGTTAATGCATCAGCAGTGGGGAATCTGCTCAGACCTCAAGATCACAGGTTCTAGACCCCAGCAGGGTCAAATATCTGCCAACCTGCACTGGACCAGCGTGGCAAATTATGGTCCATACCGTCAGCTTGATGAGGATGACTTCATCCTGCAGTGGATTGACAATGACTGCAGCCTTATCTTACATTAATTTATTTATTTTACATATTAAAGGGATAGTAATGTTTCACAATAAAAGCAGTTCCAATTAATCTTCATAGTATTTGGACCATGGAGTGTGTTATTTCAATACTGTCATAGTTGTAGTACAAGAGTAATTGAATGATAAAGTATCCCCCTCCCGTCCCTTTTACCTAGTGTAACACTGTTCACCTCAGAGCAGCAAGACTGTCTGGATGGATCACAGAGAGGGACAATCTTCAGTGATCATAAGGAAAAACCTGAATAACCTGTCAAGGGGGCAGGGCTTTCCTTATGATCACAGTAAGAAGATTGTCCGTTGCTGTGACCTGTCCGGTCAAGAGACCAGATTCCACATCAGAGGGGAGGCGGCTTACACTAGGTAAAAGGGCGGGAGGGAGATACTTTATCATTCAATTACTCTTGTACTACAACTCTGACAGTATTGAAATAACACTCTCCATGGACCCAATACTATGAAGATTAATTAGAGTTGCTATTTTTGTGAAACATTACTATCCCTTTAAGTATTACTATCCTTTTAATTTGAACAGACATTTAGGAGACATATCCAGGAACAATTTTTTGTCAGAGACAGAGGTCATAGAGGAGAAGTAACACATCCTAATTATAACACCCCCCAAAGTAACTTATCATGGACAAAAAAATCCTAATGACCCCTATTAATTTTGTGTCTTTATTATCGTCAGAAAAATCCTAATTTCCTCTATGACATGGCAATTGGTAACAGCAACACAGAACACAAACTTCACACACTGAACATGGTAATCTTAACCCTTTATGGTCCAGAGGGATGTCCAATGCATCCTTAAAGGGTTAAATAGGTTCAAACACTTTCTGTTTCAGTTTGAAAGAAATGTTAACAACTGTCATGTCCACCTCCATTGACTCAATACTGAGCACTGATTGAAGATATCTCTTAAACAAAGGAACAAAGACACAATTCATAAGGGTCATTAGGCTTTTCTGACCATAACAAAGCAAGCAGGGGTTATTTTTAGGAGGGCTTACTTCTACTTGAAACAGGGCACATTTGGTTACACTACTATATAAGTATTCTATTAAGAAAAATGTTTGTATCAGGAAGAAAACATTGAGATTTCTCTCCTTTTCAAGAATGTCCTGGAAAGTTATTTTTAAGGATTATTAGACTAGGAGAAGATC
The DNA here is from genome assembly GCA_037306005.1 of Rhinophrynus dorsalis. Lineage (NCBI taxonomy): Eukaryota > Metazoa > Chordata > Amphibia > Anura > Rhinophrynidae > Rhinophrynus > Rhinophrynus dorsalis. Next base: position 13,085,928 of record CM074722.1, read on the forward strand.
TGATTTTTTGGGGGGTAGGTGATTTCAGGCTTTCGGGAGCTCTGAAGGAGAAGGCAGATCGATCGGCTTCTGTTTTGTAGTGTGGAATACACACTACCACACATATTGGTACATTGCAACAGCAGTGGGTCACATTGTGTAACTGATTTGCCACTCCACTCTTATGTGCGCCCAGTTGGTGCCCAGATTTATACAATGTGGTGTGGATGATGATATTTAGATTAATCTGCCCAAATTATTCTAAATATCAACATCCATACCACATTATATTAATCTGGACTGGGCACCAAACGGGTACATAACATGCAAGCATAAAAGCAAATTAGTTATACAATGTACCCTTATGAACTTAAAATGATCCACTTTGGCATACATTGTGAGTTAGAATGCTTTTATGGATGTGTGTGGAGGAAAGGGGTGAGGACATTCACTTTAATGTAAAACAGCATTTTACAGACAGAAAACAGTTACTTTTTAAAAAAAAATTCAATATTGTATTTTTCAGGTTAACTGCTGTTTAAAATAGAACCACATGTTCTCAGTGAAGAAATTCATAGAACATTCTCTTGCACTCAAATGGTTAATATATACTATAGTCTATATCATATATTATTAATCCTCGGAGTGCAGTGACAAGGGCATGATGCTTCACGAATATCATCAATGAGCACATGCTTCTATTTTAAACTTAAAGTTAATATTAACCTTTATTTCAATGACAAGGACATGTTTTATGAATTTCTAAGTTCATTTCACCATACTGAGTACACATGGTTATATTTAAAAATTAATTCAATATTGTTTACCTTAAAGTGTTAGTAACGTCTAACAAAAAGTTTTTTGCGTTTAGCTGAGCTAAATGCAAAAAAACATATCTCTCAAACCGCTATGGTTTAAGAGATACGGGCGTTTAAAGTTCGCTGTCTCCTACTGACAGGTGTAAAGCTGTCAGCAGGAGATTCGTGTCGGTCGACACGGAGGCACTTGAGAAGTGACGAGATCTCGTTATTTACACGGAATCCCTTCATTGGAATGGTCTAAAACATGTGCTTGGAAACCAGGCACACATTTTAGACCATTCCAGTGAAGGGATTCCTTGTAAATAACGAGATCGTGGCTCTTCTCAAGCGCCTCCGTGTCGACCGACACGTATCTCCTGCTGACAGCTTTACAGCTGTCAGTAGGAGAAGCGAACTTTAAGCGCCTGTATCTCTTAAACCATAGCGGTTTGAGAGATACGTTTTTTTGCATTTAGCTCAGCTTTTTAAGCTCTTCTAAATGCAAAAAACTTTTTGTTGGACATTACTAACACTTTAAAGTCAATAGTGTACTTTTAAAAAGTCAAAAATAGTGTGCGACTACAGGCAGCAGTCATCATGTCACCTTGATTAAAAGGGCGACATGAGAATCTCACATTGCAGGACATCGCTGAACAGCAAATAAACGGAACTAACCAAACTGAAATAACTATGGGACATAAGTAATAAAACCCCGCTTGTAGACCTTACATGGCAGACAATGGTCAAAGTTTATACATAGTTACTTAACTGAAATGTAGATTGTACATGGAACATCAATCAAGTAAGAGTGAGAAGGGGAGAGGGAGGCTGGAGCAACTTACTTGAGTGTTCCGTGTACAATCTACTAGCAGATTAAACGTTGACCACTGTCTGCCATGTATCTGTAAGCGGGGTTTTAATACTTATGTCCCATGGTTATTTCAGTTTAGTTTAGTTAGTTCAGATTATTTGCTGTTCAGCGCTGGGCTCTGTAAATCGGGTGCTAATGATGATGGGACTTGAAGGCGCCATTTGAAGAAGTGACTTGAGAATCTCGGTCTATCCTGCAATGTGAGATTCTCATGTCACCCTTTTAATCATGGTGACATGATGACTGCTCTCTGTAGTCGCACACTATTGCTCATGTGACTTTTTTAAAAGGATACCAATGTCAGTGATATAAGCATAATTTATGTCTTCTTCACTCAGCACATGTGGATAACAATATGTGCTCACTGAACTTAGAATTTCAAAAATAATGAAATTCTAAGTTCAGTGAGCATGTATGGTTCTAGATTAAAAGGGATAGTAATGTCAGAAAAAAGTATTAACTATATGGTAGATACAATTAAAGGAGAGTACTTGCACTTATTCGTATCTCTCAAACAGTTATGGTGAGAGATATAGGAAAATAAAGTTCTCTGGTCCCTCCCCTTTCTGCTAGATGAGCTGTAAAGCTGTCAGAAGCAGATTCTGGTCGATCGACCAGATGTGGCTCTTCAGCAGCACCAATATAACAATATCTAAAGATAAATACTTCACTGGAATGGTCTACAAAGTGTGCTTGCTAACCAGGCACACCTTGTAGACCGTTCCAATGAATTATTCAGGGGAGGGCTGGGAACTTGTGTTCTGGGGGGTAAATACGATCTACTGGCCCATTTCTTCAGTTGCTCCAGCTCAGAGTCCCAGCCCATCCCCTTAGGTACTTTTAATATTGGTATTAATGCTGTTAAGTAAAGCAAACAAGACCTCATAGCCTACAGCTGAAATGTGGCTATTCTAGTGAATTTCCACTGAAAAAGTGGCAAAGTTTGAATTTTCAGAAAAAAATCTCATTGGAAAAGGGCCCAATCCTTCCTGCTGAGGCACACACACCAGCGGTACACACGCCACTGGTACACACACCACTGGTACACACACCACTGGTACACACACACCACTGGTACACACACACCACCGGCACACATGCCACTGGTACACACACCACTGGTACACACACCACTGGTACACACACCACTGGAACACACACCACTGGTACACACACACCACCGGCACACATGCCACTGGTACACACACCACTGGTACACACACCACTGGTACACACACACCACCGGCACACACACACCACTGGTACACATGCCACTGGTACACACGCCACTGGTACACACGCCACTGTTACACACACGCCACTGGTACACACACCACTGGTACACACACACCACTGACACACACACACCACTTGTACACACGCACCACTTGTACACACGCCACTAGTACACACGCCACTGACACACACACCACTGGTACACACACCACTGGTACACACACCACTGGTACACACACCACTGGTACACACACGCCACTGGTACACACACACCACTGGTACACACACCACTGGTACACACGCCACTGGTACACACAACACTGGTACACACACCACTGGTACACACACACCACTGGTACACACACCACTGGTACACACACCACTGGTACACACACACCACTGGTACACACACACCACTGGTACACACACCACTGGTACACACGCCACTGGTACACACACCACTGGTACACACACCACTGGTACACACACCACTGGTACACACACCACTGGTACACACACCACTGGTACACACGCCACTGGCACACACACCACTGGTACACACGCCACTGGTACACACACCACTGGCACACACGCCACTGGTACACACACCACTGGTACACACACCACTGGCACACACACACCACTGGTACACACGCCACTGGTACACACACCACTGGTACACACACACCACTGGTACACACGCCACTGGTACACACGCCACTGGTACACACACCACTGGTACACACACACCACTGGCACACACACACCACTGGTACACACACCACTGGTACACACACACCACTGGTACACACGCCACTGGTACACACACCACTGGCACACACGCCACTGGTACACACACACCACTGGTACACACACCACTGGCACACACGCCACTGGTACACACACCACTGGTACACACACACCACTGGCACACACACACCACTGGTACACACGCCACTGGTACACACACCACTGGTACACACACACCACTGGTACACACGCCACTGGTACACACGCCACTGGTACACACACCACTGGTACACACACACCACTGGCACACACACACCACTGGTACACACACACCACTGGTACACACACCACTGGTACACACACACCACTGGCACACACACACCACTGGTACACACACACCACTGGTACACACGCCACTGGTACACACACACCACTGGTACACACACCACTGGTACACACGCCACTGGTACACACACCACTGGCACACACGCCACTGGTACACACACACCACTGGTACACACACACCACTGGCACACACACACCACTGGTACACACACCACTGGTACACACACACCACTGGTACACACACCACTGGTACACACACACCACTGGTACACACACCACTGGTACACACACACCACTGGTACACACGCCACTGGTACACACACCACTGGTACACACACACCACTGGTACACACACCACTGGTACACACACACCACTGGCACACACACACCACTGGCACACACACACCACTGGCACACACACCACTGGCACACACACACCACTGGTACACACACCACTGGTACACACGCCACTGGTACACACGCCACTGGTACACACACACCACTGGTACACACGCCACTGGTACACACACCACTGGTACACACACACCACTGGTACACACACCACTGGTACACACACGCCACTGGTACACACGCCACTGGTACACACACCACTGGTACACACACCACTGGCACACACACACCACTGGTACACACAACACTGGTACACACACACCACTGGTACACACGCCACTGGTACACACACCACTGGTACACACACCACTGGTACACACACACCACTGGTACACACACCACTGGCACACACGCCACTGGTACACACACCACTGGTACACACACCACTGGTACACACACCACTGGTACACACACACCACTGGTACACACACCACTGGTACACACACCACTGGTACACACAACACCACTGGTACACACACCACTGGCACACACACACCACTGGTACACACACCACTGGCACACACACACCACTGGTACACACAACACTGGTACACACACACCACTGGTACACACGCCACTGGTACACACACCACTGGTACACACACCACTGGTACACACACACCACTGGCACACACGCCACTGGTACACACACCACTGGTACACACGCCACTGGTACACACACCACTGGTACACACACCACTGGCACACACACCACTGGTACACACACCACTGGTACACACACCACTGGTACACACACACCACTGGTACACACACCACTGGTACACACGCCACTGGCACACACACACCACTGGTACACACACACCACTGGTACACACACCACTGGCACACACACCACTGGTACACACACCACTGGCACACACACGCCACTGGTACACACGCCACTGGTACACACACCACTGGTACACACACCACTGGTACACACACACCACTGGCACACACACCACTGGTACACACGCCACTGGTACACACACCACTGGTACACACACACCACTGGTACACACACCACTTGTACACACGCCACTGGTACACACACCACTGGTACACACACACCACTGGTACACACACCACTGGTACACACACCACTGGTACACACACACCACTGGTACACACACACCACTGGTACACACACCACTGGTACACACACACCACTGGTACACAAACACCACTGGTACACACACCACTGGTACACACACCACTGGTACACACACCACTGGTACACACACGCCACTGGCACACACACCACTGGTACACACACCACTGGCACACACACCACTGGTACACACACCACTGGTACACACACACCACTGGTACACACACCACTGGTACACACGCCACTGGCACACACACACCACTGGTACACACACGCCACTGGTACACACACACCACTGGTACACACACGCCACTGGTACACACGCCACTGGTACACACACACCACTGGTACACACACCACTGGCACACACACACCACTGGTACACACACACCACTGGTACACACACCACTGGTACACACACACCACTGGTACACACACACCACTGGTACACACACCACTGGTACACACACACCACTGGTACACACACCACTGGTACACACACCACTGGTACACACACCACTGGTACACACACACCACTGGTACACACGCCACTGGCACACACACCACTGGTACACACACCACTGGCACACACACCACTGGTACACACACACCACTGGTACACACACCACTGGTACACACGCCACTGGCACACACACACCACTGGTACACACGCCACTGGTACACACACACCACTGGTACACACACCACTGGTACACACAACACTGGTACACACACCACTGGTACACACACCACTGGTACACACACACCACTGGCACACACACCACTGGTACACACACACCACTGGTACACACACACCACTGGTACACACACCACTGGTACACACACCACTGGTACACACGCCACTGGTACACACACACCACTGGTACACACACCACTGGTACACACGCCACTGGCACACACACACCACTGGTACACACGCCACTGGTACACACACACCACTGGTACACACACCACTGGTACACACACACCACTGGTACACACACCACTGGTACACACGCCACTGGTACACACACGCCACTGGTACACACACCACTGGTACACACACACCACTGGTACACACACACCACTGGTACACACACCACTGGTACACACACACCACTGGTACACACACACCACTGGTACACACACCACTGGTACACACACACCACTGGTACACACACACCACTGGTACACACACCACTGGTACACACACACCACTGGTACACACACACCACTGGTACACATGCCACTGGCACACACACCACTGGTACACACACCACTGGTACACACACCACTGGTACACACACACCACTGGTACACACACACCACTGGTACACACACACCACTGGTACACACACCACTGGTACACACACCACTGGTACACACACCACTGGTACACACACGCCACTGGTACACACACACCACTGGTACACACACCACTGGTACACACACCACTGGTACACACACCACTGGTACACACACCACTGGTACACACACGCCACTGGTACACACACGCCACTGGCACACACGCCACTGGCACACACACCACTGGTACACACACCACTGGTACACACACACCACTGGTACACACACACCACTGGTACACACACCACTGGTACACACACCACTGGTACACACACCACTGGTACACAAACACCACTGGTACACACACCACTGGTACACACACACCACTGGTACACACGCCACTGGTACACACGCCACTGGTACACACGCCACTGGTACACATGCCACTGGTACACACACCACTGGTACACACACCACTGGTACACACACCACTGGTACACACACGCCACTGGTACACACACCACTGGTACACACACACCACTGGTACACACACCACTGGTACACACACCACTGGTACACACACCACTGGTACACACACGCCACTGGTACACACACCACTGGTACACACACCACTGGTACACACGCCACTGGTACACACACCACTGGTACACACACACCACTGGTACACACACCACTGGTACACACACCACTGGTACACACGCCACTGGTACACACACACCACTGGTACACACACCACTGGTACACACGCCACTGGTACACACACGCCACTGGTACACACACCACTGGTACACACACACCACTGGTACACACACACCACTGGTACACACACACCACTGGTACACACGCCACTGGTACACACACCACTGGTACACACGCCACTGGTACACACACGCCACTGGCACACACACCACTGGTACACACACGCCACTGGCACACACACCACTGGTACACACACCACTGGTACACACACACCACTGGTACACACACCACTGGTACACACGCCACTGGTACACACACGCCACTGGTACACACACCACTGGTACACACACACCACTGGTACACACACACCACTGGTACACACACACCACTGGTACACACGCCACTGGTACACACACCACTGGTACACACGCCACTGGTACACACACGCCACTGGCACACACACCACTGGTACACACACGCCACTGGCACACACACCACTGGTACACACACCACTGGCACACACACCACTGGTACACACACGCCACTGGTACACACACCACTGGTACACACACCACTGGTACACACGCCACTGGTACACACACGCCACTGGTACACACACGCCACTGGCACACACACCACTGGTACACACACGCCACTGGTACACACACCACTGGTACACACACCACTGGTACACACGCCACTGGTACACACACGCCACTGGTACACACACCACTGGTACACACACACCACTGGTACACACACCACTGGTACACACACCACTGGTACACACACCACTGGTACACACACGCCACTGGTACACACACCACTGGTACACACACCACTGGTACACACACCACTGGTACACACACACCACTGGTACACACGCCACTGGTACACACACCACTGGTACACACACGCCACTGGCACACACACCACTGGTACACACACCACTGGTACACACACCACTGGTACACACGCCACTGGCACACACACCACTGGTACACACACCACTGGTACACACACCACTGGCACACACACCACTGGTACACACACACCACTGGTACACACACCACTGGTACACACGCCACTGGTACACACACCACTGGTACACACACACCACTGGTACACACACACCACTGGTACACACACCACTGGTACACACACACCACTGGTACACACACCCACTGGTACACACACCACTGGTACACACACCACTGGTACACACACCACTGGTACACACACCACTGGTACACACACGCCACTGGCACACACGCCACTGGTACACACACCACTGGTACACACACACCACTGGTACACACGCCACTGGCACACACACACCACTGGTACACACACCACTGGTACACACACGCCACTGGCACACACGCCACTGGTACACACACCACTGGTACACACACACCACTGGTACACACGCCACTGGTACACACACCACTGGTACACACACGCCACTGGTACACACGCCACTGGTACACACGCCACTGGTACACACACGCCACTGGTACACACACGCCACTGGTACACACACACCACTGGTACACACGCCACTGGTACACACGCCACTGGTACACACGCCACTGGTACACACACACCACTGGTACACACACCACTGGTACACACACACCACTGGTACACACACCACTGGTACACACACCACTGGTACACACGCCACTGGTACACACACACCACTGGTACACACGCCACTGGTACACACACCACTGGTACACACGCCACTGGTACACACACGCCACTGGTACACACACACCACTGGTACACACACACCACTGGTACACACACACCACTGGTACACACACCACTGGTACACACACCACTGGCACACACACCACTGGTACACACACGCCACTGGTACACACACCACTGGTACACACACCACTGGTACACACACGCCACTGGTACACACACACCACTGGTACACACACCACTGGTACACACACACCACTGGTACACACACCACTGGTACACACACCACTGGTACACACGCCACTGGTACACACACACCACTGGTACACACGCCACTGGTACACACACCACTGGTACACACGCCACTGGTACACACACGCCACTGGTACACACACACCACTGGTACACACACACCACTGGTACACACACCACTGGTACACACACACCACTGGTACACACACCACTGGTACACACACCACTGGTACACACACCACTGGTACACACACACCACTGGTACACACACCACTGGTACACACGCCACTGGTACACAA